>CM061919.1:124435488-124494359 GCA_031002005.1 Vandiemenella viatica
ATGAATCCCCGAGAGGTGTAGATCTGTTAGGTTTTCAGAGGGGAAAAGAGCTGTCAACGCCGAGCTCAGAATCAAGGAAGACTCATCATTTGTACCGGCCACATGTAATAGCTTCCGACGTTTATGACTGTAACAGGCCACAGATTGGCAATGTCAGTCACTCGGTTCTTTCGTGTGTAAACTACGATAAGTACAGTGTGATATTTGTTTATCGATTAAAGGGAACTTTTTTTCAGCGAGCATTTGATGTCTGGTTTCCAAAACAACTTCTTTCGCTACAAATTCTTAGACAAATAGTTAATGTTAGCAATCTTAAGACAGAGTACCTAATGAATTTCATAAATTTTCTTTATGTGAATGTTTCTTGGGGCAGTAATTATGTGTGTAGACAATACATTTTGAATGTATTTCTAAAGTATTAATTTATTGCGCTTTTTTTATGTTTTTACAAAGTCCTCTCTTCTCAAAATATTCGTATCTATGTTTGTGTGTGTGTTTGTGTGCGTGCTGTCATTATTAATTTGATAGCGTGTGGTGTGTCAATAGCAACAGGATAGCTGATATGAGAAGGGAATTTGTACCATTCTAATATGGATTTACATTTCAGTGTACTGATAGGTTGGCAAAAATGGATTCGCAATGACTAATGCCAAACTTCAAGTTTATGATAAAAATGAAATCCTGTAACGAATGTTCTGTTACATCGGCAATAGCTCCTAAAATGGTTGGACTTAAAAGAAATATAGTTCTGGCCTCGCATTCGGGAGGACGGTGGTTCGAATCCCCATCCGGCATCCAGATTTGGGTTTTCCATAGTTTCCCCAAATCACTCCAGGTGAATGCCGGGATGTTTCCTTCAAAAGACCATGGCCGAATTCCTTCCCATTCCTTGCCCCCCCCCCCAACCTTTCCCGTCTCTAAAGACCTCGCTGTAAAGAGACGTCGGGCAGGTAAAAAAAAAAATATATAAAACCTCTTGGTTTGATCCACAGCTGAAATTGTCACGTGGCAAAAGCTGTAGATCTTACGTTGCTACACCTTGTTCATTCTGAACTGTCGGCTCAAGGTCATGTTCCCATGGCCACGCTCCTCACCTCACCTCCTCCCCCCTCTCTTCCTACCTCTCCGAGTTGTACGCTATGTGCAGGCAGGCGATTGGTAAATATCCCCATCGTATAGGGGTAAGAGGTGTGGAGAGGAATGGAGCAGACTGACCGCCTCTGTTAACTGAACACACTATAAGAGAATGAAAGTAATTTTAAGTATTGTCAAGATTGAGGTCATCCGCTTGTGACAATCTCACAGTCCTTAAATAATTATTGTTTATTATTATTAAAAATGAATGAAGAGGTTAGCACAGGATAGGAAGGGATGGAGGATTGCATCAAACCAGTCTAAAGACTGACGACAGCAAAAAAAAAAAAAAATATTAAATTATTTCTATTTGTTTAGTTTTAAGTGTTTACAAATAATCGTGTTAATATCTGTAAATTAATTTGTATTTTTTTCCACAAGCCGTAATCTTGAACAGTCTTTGGGGTAGCGATATATAGTATTGTAAGAATCTTTGGTTGCCTCACAAGCAACAGATGAGCGGGCACAATGTATAGTTGGCTCCGGGTAACATATGGCGCGTGTTTGGGCTCCACAGTAAAGGAGCTGTAATATTAATAATAAGTGTATTAGGAGCTTGTTAAATTGCAGCACGGATGTTAAAATGTTGATTTCAAAATCTTTATAATAAATCAAGTGATACTTCTTTCGGGACTGTGATTATCATTTCTAAAAATAACAACAATACTGTAATAACTACTTTAATTAAAACAAAATTGAGTTGCAGCTAGCATGTGTTCTAGACACGATTGGTCCTTTCTCGTCCATAACACGCTGTTACCCCCAGTTAGTGTAGAAATGCTTTTGATCGACGTGCTTCGTCGGAAGCTGATTTCGTGATTATGTCGGCTTGTTGTTCACGCTAATTGAGAGGAAAGCTCACTCGCTAGGATGGAATAGGTGGAAGTTGTTTTCTGTATTCCCTTTCAAGACGTCGGTACTACAGCATAGGTGGTATGATAAGAAGCAGACCGAAGGAGTTTCCTGACAGGTGCTCACCTGACAGTTGGCCTCGCGATCCTGGGAAACCGTTTGGAATGACGGGCGTCTGCGGGATGTGTTTGAGTTATGCGGCGTGGGTGGCTGCCACATTCCGCCCACCTCGGACGAGTTGTCCAGCAAGACGGATGGTCTCCTGGGAGACACCGCGAGTGTGCATCCGCACTGCGCGCGGGGCCAACGGTGTAAATCAACCTGGCCCGCGCCGTGTCGACAGCCAGCACCTACGAATTCGGTTTTCAGCACCGCGGGGGAACTTAATAAATCGTGCTGCTCGCCTCGGGCCAGCGACGATTCCGAATTCCCCATAAATCACTGCCCGACAGAGACACCGCCCGGTTCCCGTGCAGGTTGATATTAAAGCACTGCCGCACAGCACTACAAAGCGATCATCCGAATAGAAGCTTTGGCGGGAGATATCTTTTTTAATACTGTCAGCAGTGTGAAGCTAGCCCTGTAGAGACCCAACCAGCTTTCCTTAGCAGTTTCATACTGGATTTCTGTGCAAGAGAGGTACAGCTAGTGGAAAACTCTTTACTGGGTATACCAAGCATGATGGCCTCCAGGACGCTGGGTCAAATCCTCATCTGGTCAGCCTGATATTGGTTTTTCATGATGATTTCAGTCCAGGTGAATGCCCGGAGGGTTAATTGAAAATGCCATGGCTGAATTCCTTCCCGTTTCTTCCCCCCCCTCCACCCTCTCCCGTCCTTTCCCTCCTCTAATGACCTCGACGTCAACGAGGCGTAAAGCCAGGAGTAAAATAAACAAATAAGTAAAAATCATTCCTGAACAGGAGAGATGCAGCTAATGAATGCAAAACGTTTTATTTTAAATATGTATGTTTAAAAATAAAAAATTTCATCTCCAGAGGTCGATAGAAGATACAGTAAAATTGTATAATGAATCTAGTCGCCGAAATATCGTGTGACAACGCACTCTTGACTCGGCTAGTCACCCGAGAGCAGTTTATACATTCTCAAAGCCGAGAAAGACTTCGTTCTTATATACAGTAAAATTGATATCAGCTTTGATAAGAGAAAAATAGTTACTTAAAGCAAGAAAATAAAATAAAATATGTGTGTAGTTCCCACCTCTAGACAGTTTGTAATTCTTGTAAAAATAAGCCAAGTCTCGTCCTTCATTAACATTTTGTTCTGAACCAAGTCTACACTCTACAGTACATATTCACTTTCTCAAACAGAATAGTTTTTCCCTGTGAACACCCTTTTTTTTAAAAAAAGAAATAAGGGTAGCATTGAAGTAAAATTTAACAGTTGAACTCAGTAAGCTCCATGCCAATCTTAGACTTTTCTATTGTTTTTGGGGTAAAATTATATCTATGTGCAGCATTTCATCTTTCTATCAGCGAGTGAGTGAGTGAGCGACAAAATCGCTGAAATATGCATATGAATCACATCCAAATTAAGGACAGCAACGAAACAAAGTTTGATGTGTTTACTAATCTTGCTTATAACTATGCATGACAGAAATTTGAGACATCCAGATCGAAGATATTAAGATACAAAAATGGCCCAAATGGTTTCGAGAAAAGTGAAGACATTTCTGTCGTTGAGTGGAGGACGCACTGTCACAAGAAATCGTTCCTGTTGCTAAAACATACAAACATACTCTACACTGCAGATAGTTCAAGGTAAAGCATTAATAACATGGGTAATACAATTTCATGAGCGGTTAAAACATTTCTATTGTCTTTCGTTAGCTCCATACTTACCAAGCGTGGTGGGTGAACAGTTCCACTCTGGCCTTGCATTCGGGAGGACGCGGGTTCGAATCCCTGTTCGGCCAGATTTGGGATTTCCATGGTTTCCCTTAAATAACTCCAGTCGAATGCCAGGATGGTTCATTTAAGATGCCATGGCCGAATTCCTTCCCTTCGTTCCTTACCCGCCTGTAATGATCTCGCCGTCGACGAGCTGTATAGCCATAAAAAAAAATTCCATACTTGGTGTACATCGTTCAGGAGGAACATATTTACTCCAGAACAAAGGTAGGCGGAATGGATTGCACAGTATAATGAGTGAGTAGCGGGGCAGTGGATTATTAATAAACACTGATGTCATTGATCAGTATGGAAGGTAATACAATAAAGTTTTGGACCCACATTTTAGTTATCAAATACCGGAGTTGGAAGTTATGCAAAGAAGACGAGCTAGATTTGTTTGTGCCAATTATTGCAGGAACCAGTCAGTAATTGATATGAAAAGGAGCTGGACTGGGAGTCATAGGAGGAAAGGAGGAGGGTGAAGAAAGTGCTGGGAATGTATAAGGCATATATTGGTGATGGGGCTTGGACAAAGCATTGGTCAAAGAATTAGGAATAGTGTATGGAAGGGGAAAGGCGACCATGACCACAAGCTGGCGCTCGATTTCATGCATGAGGGAATGGGAAAATTTTGTTTTGATGGTAAGGGTGTCAGGGACTGGGACAAGTTAACTTGTGAAATTTTGAATAATTTACCAGAAACGCTTAAGGAATTTAAAATTAAAATTTGTAAATCTGAAGAGTAGATGGGTAAGGAATTTAGCACTCCAATTATAAAAGAAAAATTTAAAAAATAATATAAATAGGCCTAATAAGGTGACTAGGGGAATTTTTACAGGAGCGTTGGCTTCATCGCCATTAAAATTAATAAAAATTATAAAAATATAGTGTGGAAGTTATTATGTTTATGAACTGGAAACAGCGTTAATGTCTTGTTTCAACTGACAGAAACTGGCGATTTTGAATCTATGGGTAACTGATAAATTTTTAAATATAACAATAGTTCATCTTCTTACCTTATTCGTTATAATCCCAGGTAAAAATACTACCAGGCTGCTAACATGTATAACGATGCTGTTAGTACTGTCATTTACAACAATTATTCAACGTCAAATTGTTGCTTTCAAACTCTGTGCGATTTTATGACAAAATCATTTCTGAAGAGCAAAGGCAGTTGTAGTAGGCTTCACAGTGAGATGGGATGGAGGCAGTGAATAGTTTATAGAAAACCAATTTTTAAGTTAAAAATTTGATACTACATATATTTCTGTTTCTAAGCACGACTATTCCAAGATAGCTGTTATATACCAGGTGGTTATAATTAAACTTTCTCTATTTAACACAGAAATTAATTACCATACGAGTACCAAACTTGGTAGCATTAATGTCCAGAGTATGGGGTGCATGATTTCCATGCGTCACAGCGCCACCGTCCAGTTCAAAATATGGCCACCAGGTGCCGTGATCATCAACTGCTTCTCCGAAACACATTTGGAAACGATCGAATTATCAGCCGATCGTTTCCAAATGCTTGGCCGGCACGATCACCTGACCTCACTCCCTGTGATTTCTGGTTGTGAGGCTATGTGAAGGAGAGGGTTTACCAGGGGAACAATCACACATGTGCTGATCTGTAGCGCAGCATATCAAGAGAGGTAGCCAGCATACCTACGGACATGCTTCGTTCTGTTGTGCAGAATGCAATCCTGCGCTTTCAGACTCTTCTGGACACTGATGGGCGCCATATTGAGTCCCTTTTGTAGCAGTTATGGTACCGGTATGTAATGGTATGAATGTACCGTAGCAGCACATTTAAAGTGTTTCAATTGAATTGATTCTGCATTATTTCTTTTCCCCATGTCATTGACATTAATGCTACCAAGTTTGCTACTCGCACGGTAATTAGTTTCCGTGTTATAAAGTGTTAAATAGGGAAAGTTTAATTATAACAACCAGGTATTTTATTATTACAAGGAGGAACGTAGGTTGTAGATGATACTACAGCAAGATATGGGATGTACTTGACGAACTCATACTATTAACAAAACCTCAAGACCGTTGCAAAGGCATAAACGTCGGTTAATTTGCAGTGTTTAGTGATAGATGTTAGTATCAAAGTAATAAGGAAAGAAATATTGAAAAAGAAAGGCGTATTAGCGGTTAGCTAGTATTTTGATAACACCGTGGTTGATTTTTAATTATTTATTTGTAAACATTGGCTTTGTAGTCCCATCTATTATTGCAGAACTTACACAATGTGATGTTTACGGTGTATATGACGTCGGAGTGGTCGCATCTCAGTGATGTGATGCGTGTGGCCTACCCGTCAGCAAGTGCGCGCGTGCGAGCAGTCGTTAATTGCTGTTTTATTCGATCAGATAACTGGCCTGGCGGGAGCCGACAAATTCATTAAATGCCAGCGCCCCACCCGCATGGCATATGTCGCTCTGACACATGGCGAGGGCAGCTTACCACACTCGGCTACACCAAGTATTCCCATCACTTAATGGGGAAAACACCAACCAGACAATACAACATCAGTTAGGAATGGAGGTAAATTAGTATTTTATTTTCGAAACTCTGGTCACACAGCCGGCCTCGATAGCGTAGGGGATAGATGCTAGCTTAGCGTGCCGAAAGTCGCCGGTTCGAGTCCGGCCGCGGGCATCGGTGTTTAAGTGTTGTGCCTGTGAATGTCATGTCCGTCCTGTGGTGTGTCTAAGTAGCTGGAAAAAATCCATCATTCTGGCTGTATGGCCTACGATGCCAAAAGTCATTAAAAAAATCTGGTCACTTAGAAATAGAGTACAGATGTAGTAAATTAAGCTATCCTTATACTGTGTCCTATTTGTACATATAAACTGAGGTTGAAATGGTGTTTCATTGTATCCTTAAAAAAACTAATATGTTTTTGATATCAGCAAAACAAATGAGTTTCACAATACAACAGACGATGCTACAGCAGAAAAGGAATTCAAACTCTAGAGTTAACAGTGTTTCCGCTCTTCTAGGTTGCTTATTGAATGGCATTTCTGTGAAGAAAGTGAAGAGCCTTCTTCAGAAGGGACATGTTTTTGGGAAAAAGCAGAGACGTGCGGATACAAACCCTAATAACACCCTTGTAAATAATTTGTCACCGATGGTGCCTCAATTTGAGGCGAAACGCGTAGGGCATTAACCAATATAAAAACAATTGCATTGGCATTTTTATTAACATTTAAGCTATCAAGAAACTGCTGAGAAATAGCATACAACTTTGTATTGGTATTGTATATACTTACGTCTCTTCTTTTTCAAAAATGTATTTATTTCTAATCAGATAAAATGCATGTCTGCTTATTCTCAAATTGAATCTTTTCCTCCTTTTCCGGTATAGGAGACATGCTGGCTCCACAAATGTTACTCCTATAAAAATTATTTTTAATCGATGTTGAAGCGATTATTATGTAGAATATGGTAGCAAATTACAGAATTTCTGCAAATTATTTCCATTTTCACGCTTCAGTATCGAAAACAGTAAAAACATATTCCATGTAATTTGATCGTATCAATCTGTGTGTTAGTCTGTTCGTTGCACCCTTAAAATTACACTGCGTTTGCATCGTTTATGATGAAATTTCGGAGGTAGATGAATTTTATAGGCAACAAAACAGATCTATAGAGAAATAATTAAATGGATTATGGTATTTTTCCGTAAATATAACAAAAGGGTGACATTTTTCTTTTTCGCGTTCCCTACCAAATGTGGTTACGTATAAGAAGTACTAAAAAAACAATCAATGGTGTTTTATCAAATTTTTATTTAATTTATTTCCGAGATATGAACTCTTAAAGTCGTTAACAATTTGTCCCCTCGCTTAAATTTTATAACTATATGATTGAAATATCTGAAAAAAATCAAGATTTTGGCTGTTAACAAGGACTATTAAAGGAAATTGTTTTCGATAATGTTGACCACTTTTTTCAGAATTTTCATGTTATTCTGTTTCCAATAAACTTAATTTTGCGTCCTATAAATTAAGTTTTGAGTTTATGTAAATAAAATTTATTTATATTAATAAGGTAAATATGTATTAAAATTTATTACATTTTACAACCGAATAGAACCAAATCAGATGTGATTCCAACTTTTAATGTTTTAGCATTTTAATTCGCACGAACAATCTTAGAAAATTTCATAAACTTGTAATCTTTGGTTCAGGATATTGTATTCATTCGTTACATGCTGTGGTTAGTTGATACTAGTATAGTTTTAACGACATAAACGCCACGTCACAATAGCGAACATATTCCTGGAATTGTTCGTCTACAGTTTTACTCAACATTAATTTGATTGTGCCATACATCTCTACTGGATGTACAGATGAAACTATAGTTTTTATTGAGAACTGATTTAAATCGAATAATATCGCTATCATTATGTTTGCAGATATTTAAGAAGGCTTCCTACGTGTAGAGAGGAAATCGGCAGAAAATTTCTTGGCGAATGTTGAGTAAAGACATTTCCACCTACCTTTCTAAAAGATTGTCGAGTAACACATGTAAATAATATTCGTATACATATGAATTTCATGAAGTTATAAAGCATAACTAATTATTTATTTAGCACCGTACAAAAGGAAAATATTATAATTCGATTAAATAAGGGTGAGAAAAATGCCTGCGGTAAAAAGATGTTAGTAACTGGTGCACTCACTAATTTGATATATTTCTTCTTCAATTCAGATTTGCAGTGGATCTAAGTGGATTTAAATTACCAAAGCCTATTTAGTTACTTTTTTTCCCAATACTCTCCCATACCATTCAAGTATTATCACCGCCATATGTATTCAGTAATTTGAATGTAGTTCTATGTGTTCGCTTTTAAGCTTGGGCAGGGCATCAGCTTAATTATAATACAGAACTTACGAAACACTCTGACACTCTTGCCTGACCTCTCTCCTCCCCCTCCCCCTCTCCCCCCTACTCTAGGTAGTTTATTTTTATTTTTTTTATAATGCGCAAGGGATTCAGAACGAATGAATCAATGAAAAATTAAAAATAGCTTGTTGCAAACCCTATTTTACATAGGTAAGATAACAGCTTATAATGTGATATTAAGTTATTATTTACTAATTGGTAACTATTATTATGAAATAAATGTAGCCTACTGTTCTCTGACAATTTCTTTGCAAATTTATCGAGGGTACGCCATAGTATTTTAGGTACCAACTGACACATTATGTAAACTATGGAACTTCTTTCGTAAATGATGCGACGCTAACGATGCAATAATTGACGGTTAAACATGTTTGCAACCAGAGATGCATTTTGAGCAGCAGCGATCATTTGTGTCTGAATGTAATTTCTATTTGCCCCTGGTTAATTAAAATCACCCTTGAGTGGTGTTGCAAATTGAAAAAAAAAAAATTCAAATTTGTGGGAAAAAAACATGAAAAAAAAAAAAAACTTAGCACCCTTGTTTTTTGTCTATTTTTTTCAGAAATCAATATATTTGATAAATTATAGTTTTATTTAGGGAACTTACATTCTACATGTGTGTTTTAAATCTTACTGAATCATATAATGTCTGATATAACGGTTCATAAATGTATCTATATAGGTAACATAATTTTATCCATCCTCTATGTCAGTACCACATTCACTAGTATCAGCACGACCAACACTAGTTCGGTCGGTGTTGGAATTTTCTGTTTCTTCTTCTGTCTCCTCTAGATCCATAACTTCAGAAATAGTTACATTTTCTCTTACTGGTTGTTCTTGTATTGTACGCAAAGGATTTTGAGATTGCAGTTTTAAATTGTGAGCAAAGTACATACTGTGCATAAAGATTGCGCCAATAATTCTGTATTACGGTATTTTAAGTTTGAATTTAAATCTATTATCATACAAAATAGGAGCTTTATTTCTTCTTCAATCGTTGGTTTACTCCAATGGTTGCAAGGATACAACTCATGATTACTGACAATTTAATGACTCAGTATCACTATACGCTGAGAGTTTAACAAGCATACAAATATAAGGAAAGCACAATAAGTAATAAAAAGATGCAAAAAACCGTAGATAAATTTAAAATTTCTAATTTTTTTTAAAAGATCCTTAGGTCTACAGATAAATTCGTAGGGCTGGCAGCACTAGTTCAAATAGAGAGTATCAATCCAAACAACGGGGAACGGGGATTCCTTCTCGCACAACCTAGCCTCTTCAGGAAGTCCCCATTCCTGAAAGAAAACTTCAGTCAATATTGCCAATATTTTCGTAATTTTTTTTCTACTGAACCAGAAAAATATAGTGGATTTAAAAATTAATAAGTACTTAGTATAAACTGTAAGTCATATTAAACGATAAATGCCTTACAAATATGAGATTTAGTAGTTGTTAAAAAAAACGTGTCCCAGAAAAAAACGTGTTTTTTTTCATGATTTTTTTTCAAATCAGAAAAAAACGTTTTTTTACAACACTACCCTTGAGGTTTGTAAACTTAACTCCACGATGGTCGAGATTGTTAATTCTATCAGCGTAGCATAATTTGTTCAATCCTGCAGAATAAATAATTGTTTCATCATTTGCATCATTATTTGAGTAAAATCTATTTTCTTCCAGCCAGTTTTTGACAGCTAGAAACAGACAATGGTCTACGAGAACCAAATCTGGAGTCAGGGGAGTTAAAAAATGAACTTCCTGGTCTTAAATGCAACTATCTTGCTGTCACAGTTACATAATTTTTGCTGACAGATGGTACAGGGAAAAAGGATTACCTCAGGTGCCTCGAAACTGCGGTATTCAGGCCAAGGTCTGTTCCAGTTGCAGTTCAACCACAGGACACTCCTATTTACCCTCGGTAAAAGAAATAATTGCTCGTACCAGCTACTTCTTTGAAAATTCAATGACAGACTTGTTAGAGGAAAGGTAAAAAAATATTGAAAAATAAAACACTTTCCGGTCAACATCTGGAAACGGTCCTTCAGTCTTTCTTAGCCCGTCAGACGAATACCGGGGACATGTTCTTCAGGAAAGGAGCAGCATATGCTTCGTGATGCGGCCTAACTACTTATAGTGTAGTTCAGAGATCATAGCCTGAAGTGCAGAGCTAACTTTATAAGCTTTTCAGCTAATTAGCGTGGCTAGCCAGCTGACGGAATTTACGTAGTCAGCCCTCAAAGATCTACGTTGATTGTTAGTATTGCTCACTAATCGATGATGACGGCGTGTTTTTACCGTGATTAAAATACAAACTACTATCTGCGAAAACCCGGAAATTTTATAAAACAGGTTACAGACATTTATACATCCACCACTGATCAAAAAATTATACCAATCTCTTCAAATTTCGACAAATTGCTTTGCACTGACGTGTTCACATTTCCACAGTACAAAAATTAAGGGAGAGGGGAGGGGGGGGGGGGTGGAAAGATGGAGAAGGGTTGGATTTCTGAAAACCAAATGTAGACAGTATTTTTCTGTTTGTTTCTAGGTATACGTCATCGATATCAGACAAAAAGAGTGGGCATGTGTAAAGAACATTGACAAAAGTTAAAGAGGTGTAAAGGGGGAGAAGGTTTGGGTTTTTGTAAACCAAAAGTTGACAGTATTTTCCTGTTTGTTTTAAAGTATATGTGTGCGAAGTTCCATCGAAATCGGATAAAATATATGGATTTGTATAAAAATTATGGGGTATAAAGGGGGGAGGGAGTGGTTTTTAAATTTTTTGTTTCTAAAAACCTTCTTCATGCCAACCACCACAGTCCACAAAATTTCAATTCAATCGACTGCCTACTTTTCGAGTTTTGCGAGCACAAACAAACAAACCCTCTTCCACCCACCGCGACCAAACTCCCTTACATAAAGCAGGAGACCAAGGGCTATCTACCACCACAACAGCGAGTGGGTGGTAGACGGTGGTCATGGAGAAAAGTGTGTCTTTACGTATACACAGTTGCTTTTTATATATGTATTGACTTAAGATAACTATAATTAATAAAAATTTAATAACAGCATAATAATTGTAATAATATTAACAACGATTGAAGGGTGTTGTGTGTAATGTTACAACTTCCATCATATAGGTCTAGACGCTGGCATAAGGACTACTTTTATCTTATCGTATCCATTCGGTGCTTTGCTACAGTGGAAAAAATTGTTACAGAAAAGTGGCGACCTAATGTTAAGATATCTCAGGTGCGTATTAGAGGTCTCCTTTTGGAATAATTCCCTTAAACCGATCATCACCTTTAGAAAATTTTGCTTCATACATATGAAGTGCATTAAGACACTCTATGGTTCGACTTGAGCATTGAGCGGCAGATGTGAAATTCTCTGGAACTGTTGACTCTGGTTGTTGCGAGCAGACGACAGTTATTTACTGACTGGAGTGTAGCCACTGCTTGCTACACATGTCCCGCGACTCGGAGGGTCGAAATCGATCCCCGCGCCATCTGCCGTTGCGCCAATTACTGCAATTAGCAGGACGATGTGCGCGCCGAATAAGGCAGACGCCCCCGATAAGATCGCTCCTAAATTGACCGCAATTACGGCGCATGCTCTATTTGCATACCGTAATTGGGAGGTACTTATTACGCCACCTCACGTACCGCCGCTGTCCGCAGCGGCGGAGGGGAAATATTTTGCAGCAGTGGATTCCGCCGTCAACCCATCGTTTCCGGTGAGGATCTGCGTAAAAACATTGGTTCCCCTCTGGTGCACGAGCAGTTGACGCAATTGTTGGCATTACGACAGACAAAAAAAGGGTGAAACGAGAGCGAGAGTGGCATGTGTGTGGCGCGACTATCGTCGCATCTTAACTGCCGCGTGTGTGCCCGACAGAAACCGGTCGCTACGCACTTTGTCGTCGATAGTCGAGTGCGTCGAGATGGCCCAGTCGATATTGCGCTCGTGTGTGTTGTTACTTGTAATTATAACTCTAAATATTTATGTCGTTAATGGGGCGCATCTGCTGACCGGATGCTTCATTTCCTACTCCTTTGACGTAATTGTCACTAATTCGCCTCGTAGCCGAGGCAGCTAAGACACAGTAACTGTACCTCGCACCCTACTCTAGGTTAGATAGTTCGAGTCAACTTAGAGAGTTATTAGATTGTTCGTGGTTTCATTAAAATGATAAATAACTAGTCCACGATACAGTTCACTTTAAACTTTCTTTTATTTTCATAAACACGACGTCAAAGATAATGTTTACATGCATACATACAATCCAGCGATTATATACAACATTTCTCCGACAGACAGTACAGTTCTTGGCCGTCGTAAATTGAGTCGGTGAAAACTGTTTCTCTGTCTCGGATGATCGCTTTATATAAACTCCATCGAAATTTCTAGAACACTTCAAAGGATTCCGACAGACATTTCTCGAACATTAACAATACTTAAACAATTGAAACATATTAAAAACAATCAGAATTAATACATAATCATTTACAATCATTTTTAATGGTCAGAAATGGAAATTTTAGATACTTAAACACAAAATTATCCACATAAATCATTTTAAACTATAGTAAATTGTCCTTTAGACATCGTAACTTGCATTAATACTTGGAATTACAAACATTTAAGCAATTCTCTTACACAATTCTGTTATTAAACATATTAAATGGCCTCTAAATAATTTCTTTTCATAAAATAAAGTCTATGTACATTGATTTACAGTTAATTGAAAAACAAACATACAAGATCATATTCAACCACACTCTAGCTTACTACAAATGCTTCATAAAATACAATTCCATTTAATTTCAGGTTTGAGGGCTGTTACGGAGTGCATCTCGGAGGTTGGTTGGTTTATGCCGCAGGAGGTGTTTTGGACTTGGGAAGACGTTGGTCTGCCAGTTCCTTTCCTCTGTGGGTATGAGTTTTGTTGTGTATATGTAGGTTACTGTTATGAGTCCTGTTAACTATAGTGTCTTGTTATAAAGGATGAAAGAAAGATACCGACCTATTCAGGTCAACTCCTACGGCACACACCATGCATGCAGCAAGATTTACGCGAGTACTAAACATTTTATTGCTAGAACTGGACATAGAAAGCTGTAAGTTATGTGAAAGATATTTAAAAATCACGGAGTAGGGGCAACAAGTTGTGTGTGTGTGTGTGTGTGTGTGTGAGTGTGAGTGAGTGTGTGAGTGTGAGTGAGTGGATCTGTGTGTGTGAGTGTGAGTGAGTGTGTGTGTGTATGTGTGTGTGTATGTGTGTGTGTATGTGTGTGTGTATGTGTGTGTGTGTGTGTGTGTGTGTGTGTGTGTATGTGTGTGTGTGTGTACGTGTGCGTGTGTGTGTGTGTGTGTGTGTGTGTTTGTGTGTGTTTGCGCGTGCGTGAGTGTGTGTGTGTGTGTGTTTGAGTGTGTGTATGTTTGTGTGCGTGTGTGTATGTGTGTGTGTGCGTGTGTGTGTTTGTGTGTGTCTGTATGTTTGTGTGTTTGTGTGTGAAATTTGTGACCAGCTCATACACAAACAGACTGGAAGATAAACGAAGCCTGAGTGAACGATAACATTACACGTGATCCGTCTATCTGTCACCGTTCAGTCAGTTTTCAAAATTTCATGACAAAATATGTTTTTATCCCGAAATAAAGAATCATATTCCCTCACTAATCAGAGTATTTCCTCATAAAATTTCATCAAGATCGTTTTAGCCGTTTAGTCTTGAAAACGTAACAAACCGAGAGACAGAGTTACTTTCGCATTTTTAATATTACTAATGTAGATATTTGTTTAACGAAAAAGTCAGATCTGCTTATTCGATATGCCCCTACTGCATATGCACAGAGGAAAGGTTTGGTGTACACTGTAATGAAGAAGCACCGTCCGTCGATTGTTCCCTTACGCTGCTGAACTGGTAGTTCATAGTGAAAACTTCTTCCGCCATTAAAGCTCGAATTGTCTCATAACTTGATGTCAACTGCCATACAAAGTTAATACACCTCAGCGACCTCGCCCACGGTGTAGGTAGAACCATAGCGACTGCGAGCGCAGACTGGTAGAATCTGAAAAGAAACGCACAACACATTCAAGAGAAAATTAAAAATAAAACTTATTCAAAGACGGTTTCACACAATAAAGGGACAACTCTATTTTCTAAAACGATGTTTTAACTTATTCTCCATAGAAACTTACAAAACCATAAAAACTGAAAAATTAATAGTGTTTACAGCAAATAAGTAAATAATTCGTAATTTGATCGGATCACGTAACGGGTAGAGGATATTGTGACATTTATTCCTAATCTCTGTATATTTTTTATGCTATTGGTTAATTAATTTGGTATTACTAATATGTTGTTTCTCATTGTTTGATATATAATTGATGTGAATATTTTTAATTAAATGTAATAGAGTTTCCACATATAATAGTATGTATAGCGAGCGGGGTACTATAGTAACTTACTGGGAGAGGTTTTCGATGTGGAAATCGCTATCGCAGAACGAACTAGTCTGATAAATAGTACATCACCTCTGGTTTTTCGCCATAAAGCAGTTCTGCCTGGTGGGCCCCCGTTTAAGATAAATCGGACCGAGCATGGTGATGTAACGTATAGAGTTTCTGGCATCGCATTCGGGAGGACGGCGGTTCGAATCCTCGTCCGGGCATCCAGATGTGGGTTTTCCATAGTTTCCCAAATCACTCCAGGCAAATGCCGGGATGCTTCCTTAAATAGGCCATGGCCGAATTCCTTCCCATTCCTTGCCCCCATCCTTTCCCGTCTCTAAAGACCTCGCTGTTGAGAGACGTAAAGCAGTTAAAAAAAAAATTAAGATAAATCGGCGATTGAAAAGTCTAAAAATTGTCTGTAATGATGTATACCTATACGGAAGATCCTTTGTTTACGACTTCAGATTAGCCGTGCTCATTAAGGCTGTGGATCAGATGCGATGGGTTCGAAGTTCAATCACACCATCCCGACTTTTTTTTTTTTTTTTTTTTTTTTTTTTGCTATTCGATCTTGTAGCATCCTGTTCCCACTTACTTTTGTACTCTACAAATTTCAACTTTAAATTATTTCAACGTTTTTGGTAAATATTCATTTCTCCCGGTAACTTATTCCAATCCTTGACCCCATTACCTACCAAAGAAAATCTTCCAACACGCTTGTGCCTGAAATCAAATGCCAGCTTTTGGTAATGGTCATTTTTTCCCTTCCATGCAATACTTGTAATTCTTATACCAATATCTTTCCACGCCTCATCAATATACTCCTTGTACACTCCCCTGACTCTCATCACCTTCCTCCTGTCTTCCAATCAATCCCATTTTCAGATCATTTATAACATCGATTACTGATTGTGTTCTGCGGTAATTTCCAGAGACAAATCTAGCAGCCCTTCTTTACCCTCCCCCCCCCCCCTCCAACTCCTGTATTTGATAGTCGTAATGTGGGTCCCGTACTACACCACCATATTTAAGCAATGGTCTGACCAATTTTTTATAACCCAGTTTTATGATATATCCTCTCATCGCTATCTCCAATAAGTACAGGATTTTAAAATCTTTTCCTACTACCTGACCAATGTGTCCTTCCCAGTTGAGCTTATAAACAAATGTTATGCCAAGACATTCACATTTCAAGTCTTCAACAAGCAATTCTTTCCCCACCTTATAATCATAATCAACCTTTAGTTTTTATCCGTGTGTCTAACAAGCTGACTCACTGAATGGCATGAATAAAATTGTGAAGGTAGATTTTTGACTAAACGTAAGCCAAAGACAGACAAAGGAGATGAAATGTAGCAGAAATGATAGCAGTAATAACAGATTAAATTTTTTTAAAATAGGATCGGATACAATATGATAAGTAAATAAATTCTGTTTCTTAGAAAGTAAAATTACAGCTGATGGTCGAAGCAGGAATGATGTTAAAAACAGTATAGCAACAGCGAGACGAGTCTACTTGATAAAGAGAAAAATCTATCGGTTTCAAATACTTACATAGGACTAAGAAAGAACTTTTTAAAACTCTATGTATGGAGCATAGCACTATATGATAACGAAGCATCGACTAAAGGAGTACCAGAAAGAAGTAAAACACATTTGAAATGTGGTGATATAGAAGGATGATAAAAATTGAGTGTCAGATAAATCATGAA
This sequence comes from Vandiemenella viatica, assembly GCA_031002005.1. Classification (NCBI taxonomy): domain Eukaryota; kingdom Metazoa; phylum Arthropoda; class Insecta; order Orthoptera; family Morabidae; genus Vandiemenella; species Vandiemenella viatica. The sequence goes on from CM061919.1 coordinate 124,452,485, forward strand.
TTGAACGTGTTTTGGCAGTGTCGGATGAGGAAAGATGTTTGTGAAAAAGTCTTCCATAAAGAAGAGACAGGTTGGTGAGTGAGATTTTAAGGTGTGCCGCAATGGTTAATATTTTAGTGGAGAGAGCGTCATAGTTAGCAACTGTAGAGGTAGACAAAGATTAGAATATACGAAGCTGATAATAGAACATGTAGTTTGTAAAGAGTATGTTGAGATGAAGAGGTTAGCTGAAGATAGGAAGGAATGAAGGATTGCATCAAACCAGCCGAGAAACTGATGTCAGTAGAAAAAAGGAATGTAAAATTGCTTCAAGGAAAAAATCGATACATTCACGTACGAATATCGCATACTGTAAATGGCATAGATGTCCACCTGTATGACATAGTGACCTGTATTGTGAAGTACATGATTACGTAGATTTTATGCCGACCCCGTTGGCTCACTTGGTTGCGACAGCGTGATGAATTCTGATGCTGACACAGGATTAACTTTTGATTGCTACTGATGTTGCTTTGATGTAGACAAGAGCGGCAGCGTTGGATGAGTGTCAGCAATCTCAGCTGTAAATACTTGTGTAAAGAAGCATTCATTGTCACACCAAACTGCTGCTGACCTATCACATCATCATCTGTGATGACCATTAGAGGACAAAATCGTAATTGCACAAGAATATACTCGAACTTCGCCAACTTCCCAGTCTCCGATCGACATTAAACCTTGCATATACAGACCCGCAAGTACAGACGTTCCTATACGGATCGACCACATCGATAAAATATTACAACATATAAGGAATTACTTTTTAGAAATTAGTTACATAACAGCAGCTCAATTGCTAAATACCCCCACAAACAACAAAAGAGCTCTACAAAATATTAACAAACAACGGCCAACGCAATAAAATTGAAAAAAAAAATAAAAAATATACAGATACTGATTGGGGAATTGTGTGGTCAAATATTTTTAACAATAATTTGCGTTCAGACGTATAAGCTCTATGCTATAAAGTGGTTAGTGAAATAATTGCAACAAATGAGATATTATGCCGAATTCAATTCAAAGCAACCCACAGATGTGAATTTTGTGGAAATATCGACTCATTTCTACATCGTTTTCAGTGTGGTGATGCATACCAAATATGGATGTGGACGAAGCATGCTGTAGCAGCAATTTTACAAGAATCACCGATGAATGTAACGATTAGTTTATTAGTACGACCAGATATCGAGACTACCACACTGGAAAAACACAAGTCGTGCATTTGGATACTAGGCCAAACAATATTCTACATCCTACAGAACAAGACGAAGGATTTGGAAGATTACTTGTGCAGAAATCTACTATTATTCAGCAGGTGCTGAATAATGCTCAGGTTAATAAAGAATCAGCTCAAAGGATATGATAAAAAAAACAGTTATCTGGAAAGCCGCATCTTTTTGTGATCATTTCCTTGGTAGTGAAATTTTGCGATACAAGTTGTTTTATATTCATAAAAAGTGTTAAAATGACAATCCAAGTGAGAAACCTACAGCAACATAGTTGGGAACGGTATATATATAAACTGTGTGAATTAAAGCATGAATTTTAAATTTAGTTCTTCTTTCAAAGTTTTGTAAGAAAATAACATTGTATATTTTTAAAAAAATAATTAAAAAAATATTTAGTTAAAAAAAAAAACTTTATACTTTGCATACATTTTACTTCCAGGCGCCAATACACTATTCAAGAATTTTAAAAATGTAGTAGTAATAGTAAATGTAATTATTTGTCGCAGTGGAAATAATTACGTCGATGATTAATTACAACAAAAAATCTATAAATTTTATCGTTTGAAAATGATTATTCCTCGGTTCGGAACTTTCAAATACTTGAACTTTACTGTTGCGATAAGCGTGTATATGAATAACTGCTGTTGATTTAGCCGTGCAAAGCTCTGATTTGTGTTCATCAACGATAATTTCACAAAGTGTCCCGAAATCCAGAAACTTCAATACCTGAGAGCTCCACGCATCGCGGTTGTAAAACAAAGATCGTTTCCCTGCTAATCAATCCACATAATTCGTCGACAGCCCGCCCCGTTATCTCAGTTGGCAGCAGCACCGCGATGGTGACCGGCCGCAGCGCTGACGCGATGTTGGCTGGTTTTAGCTCTGGCAGTGGAAGAAATTTTTGTCATCAGAAATTGGCCGGTACGGTTGGAGCGGTGGTAGTGCACAGCTCCTAATCACCAGATTGTGCACCAAAGTCCAGAATTAAATCCAAATTAAGAGAATTTTCCTACCTCCACCAAATCTAAGGAACATTTTGCGCTCTCCAAAGGATGACCTTGCCCTTCGTACTTGGGAAGTTTATAGCATTCCCTGTAAATGCGGAAAGAACTACTCGACCAGACAGTACGATGTATTAAACAACGTTGTTTCGAACATGTCCGACATGTTCGCCTGGGGCAAAAGGACAAATCTGAGGTGGCGGAACATAGTTTTGAACAATCCGCTGATTCAACCAAGGTGCTGGCAGCGCAATTACAGAAGCGTTTGAAATTAACCTCGCGTCTGATCTGGTTAACTGTGGTTGTGGTTTCCAACTAAGTAATACGTGGATACTTGTTATGGAGGCTGCTCGTCAGCAACGCTCAGTATTTTGTGCTCCGCGGACTTCTAATGAGGTCTGAGATGCTGCTAGGCAATGTAACAACGTTTGTCGTTGCCATGCCAGTTTTTAAGCAACGTGTTCTAGCAACACTTCAAGTCTTACGACTACACCTTAAGATGGCGACGGAGCTTCATGCCGCCGAAACATAATGTGCAAATATCGTATTACTCGGATTGTTTCCCGAGAAATATTCATAAATGTACAATGCCGAGAATGCGTTCTTTTATAATATATGAGTTGTTTATGTTAACACAAGGTGTCGCATGTCATTTGCAGTTGTGCCCAGAAATGAGCCGTTCTATCATTACCGTGGCGTCACAATCTGATAATGAATTCTTATAGAAAGTGGCGAAAAAAATCGAAAATAAAGATTTTTTTATTGATATCGCGCTTGTTTGTCAAGATATGGTATGTCAAAAATCAGTTTTAGGTATAGTTTCTTGTGCTTTTGGTGATGTTTCTTTTGGTTCAGGCTGTATTTAAACCTAACAACAACCACTTGGGAGAAAATAAAACGTCTATAGTGCATTCCCACCGAGTAGATATAATGGCTTTGGTGAATTTTTTTCTGGACCATGCCAGATCTCACCCTATCCTCCTTATTTTTTAGATACGATATCTCGGAAGTAAGCGAGATATGAAGAAAAAAAAAATATTATTTTCGATTTGTCTGGTCAAGTTACATCCGAATTCATCATCAAATTTGGTTATGGCGAAATTTTTCTTCTGTTCCAGGCCACTTTTCAACCTAATCACGTAAATTTTGTGATACGATATCTCGAGAACAAAGTGTGATATCAAAATTTTTTATTCTTTACTTTCGATTTGTCTCGTCGATTTACATAAGAATCCATCATCAGATTGCGGCGCCACGGTTATCGTAGAATCCTCCAGAAATGAATTAATTATGCCATAGCCTAAGTAGAAGGGTGTGATGTAACAAAAAGAATGACTCGGTGGAAAGCAGGCGCGTTTGTTACCAGTTCACATGCGCCCAGAAACTGAAGAGCATTCTCAGCAATTAAGGTGTGAAGGCTGATTGAACTCTGTAGTTGTAACGGTTCACACAGATCCCGCGACTGAACTTCCCATGCCTCTCGTCTTGGCGCTGAGCCGTGCAGCTATTTGCGTTGATGCAATTACAGCTGGTGACCCTCGCAAACATTTTGATTCGGGCTTGAGTCGGAGGCGGTGGAGCGACTGTGAGGGTCGTCCTTGACGGTGGGTAGCAGCTCAACAGGGCGGAATGGAGCCGGGCGCAGCTCGGCTAACTAGGCTAGCCTAGGGGAGGCGAAACAGCTGAATGTATCGCACGAAACGAGCTTCCGAGAGCGTGTTTTATGCGGATCCCAATTAGTCTCCGACAACCCCGTTATCGGAGGGTTTAGAACTCTGGTCTAACGTACCAGATCGTCGGTTTGAAACCTGTCGTGGTCACTGGCAGTTTTATCATTACCGTGGCGTCACAATATGATGATGAATTCTTATAGAACTCGACGAAACAAATCGAAAATAAAGAATAAAATATTTTGACATCTCTCTTAATTTTTGAGATATAGCATGTCAAAAATCAGTTATAGGTAGGGCCTATATTTCCTTGTGCTTATCTTCCCGTTCAGGCCATATTTCAACCAAACAACAATCACTAGGAAGAAAATAAAACACCCATAGTGAATTTTCGCCGTGTAGATATAGTGGTTTTCGTGATTTTTTTTCTGGTCCAGGCCGGATCTCAGCCTAACCTCTTCACTTTTGAGATACAATATCTCGAGAAGTGAGATATCAAAAAAATTTATTCTTCATTTTCGATTTGCCTCGTCGAGTTACATACGAATTCATCAAATTTGGTTATGGCGAATTTTTTCTTCTGGTCCAGGCCGCATTTCAACATAACCACGTCAATTTGAGATACGATATCTCGCGAACTAAGCAAGATATCAAAACATTTTATTATTTACTTTCAATTTGTCTCGTCGAGTTACATCAGAATCCATCATCAAATTGAGGTGGCACGGTTGTCATGGAATCCCCGAGTATTGTATCTGGCTTATGTTGTTTTTGCTGTACATTACTTGTGAGAAAATAGTGAATACTTCTTGTGAGAATAGAAATAGAAAAATGTGTGTCTGGCTGGATGTTAGAAAAAGTCAAATACCATTTTCAAAAAATAAAAGAATATTTGGACATTTCTGGTATGTATAAAGACTTTTGGCCGTTGGATGGACACTGCCATATAATTTCGTTAGCCACTATCGAATAATATCGAGATTGTGTTCAATATATATATTTCATTAAATAAATGTGTCATATATTGAAGCAAATTCGCCAATTGTTCTTGTATATTTTATGAATGTTACCGTTGGGTTTGTTAGGTTTTTCTACATCCATTGTAACTATATTTTCTTACATTTTAGCTGTCACTGTATTGCTTAACGCGAGATAGATTGATGGTCGTCGGCAGTAGTTCAATTTTGTTCTTCATTCACCGGTACAATCTATCCTGGTTAATTTTCTTTGAACAATTTTGTATTAATCCGTAAATCCAGATTCGCTCTGTAGGCGCTACTTGTTACAGCCCGTTCAGTTGACATAGGCCGCTCAAGGTCATCTCCACTCTGCTGACATTACCCCTACACGCGAAGGGGAAACTTACGTGGACACAGTGGTCAGCTCGGTGGGGAGAAGAACGGGGCCAGGGAAACATTACCTTGAGCTGTCAGTCGGAGTGAACAGGGTAAATTGGTTTTGGTCTACTTTGGGACTCATTTACACCTAATTCTGCAACTTTTCTCTTATTAGCCATAGATATATACACAAACAAGGAAGCCAAAAATTTACAAATTTTGCCCCACACTATTTAAATATTTATTAGATTATAGCTAGTAGTTTACTTAACCAAATAACTGTAACTGAGGTGTACGAGGTTCAAAATAACACGTAGTGGGCACTGTATAGCCGTTATCAATGTTACCTTTGACATGATGTCATTGGAAGTGGGATAGGAGGAAAGGGTTTTGGTTTAATGGAAATCATGCGAATGCCTGTCCTCTATTAAACTGTACCATAACCTCTGCTTTCAGTTTGCGAATCCCGAGCTACAGCAACTTTTTTTAGGAACACTATTTGCTTGCACAACTTTTCTGTGTAGTATATCCCTGCTAAACGATCATAGTATTTGCGTCAAAGGACCTAGTAAAAAAGATCCAGGTCTTGAGGCCGATACTGCTTTTTTTTTTTTTTTTTTTTTTTTTTTTTTTTTTTAACTGCTTTACGTCTCTCAACAGCGAGGTCTTTAGAGACGGGAAAGGATGGGGGGCAAGGATAAGGGCAAGGAATGGGAACGAATGGGAAGGAATTCGGCCATGGCTTTTTGAAGGAAGCATCCCGGCATTTGCCTGGTGTGATTTGGGAAACCATGGAAAACCCAAATCTGGATGCTCGGACGGGGATTCGAACCACCGTCCTCCCGAATGCGAGGCGAGAACGCTAACCGTTACACCGCCATGCTTGGTCCGATACTGCTTGTCCTGTCATTAAGCCTTTAATGTCACGGTAAGATGTTATAGGTCAACAGATAAAAGGTGATGCTTCACCAAGCATTATCAAAAATCTCTGCCATTACAAGTTTTGATGAAATTCAGGAAATACAACCATAGTTTAGATGCTGAAGATTAAAAAAAAATCTTTTATGCAGCGGAAGAAAGTTTTCCTCAAGACGTACGAAATCTGATTTTTTTTGATTTTTTAAATCATTCAAGACGGAATATGGTTGGGGGATAAGTAACGGAAAGAAATTCGGCCTTAGCATTTGAAGTGCCTGGAGTGATTTTCCGGAAACCATAGAAAACCGAAATCTGGATGACCGGACGGTGTTTGAATCTGTGTCCTCCCGTAAGCCAGGCTCGAGTGGTACAGCCTATCGGATGAGCGATTCACTTTCAGATCTGGCATTCGGGAATATGTGGATTCAATCCCCGGTACTAATATCTGGTTTTCGGTTTTCCACGTTTTCCAGAAATCAGCAGAAGCGTATATCGTGATGGTTCTTTCAAAAAGTCATGTGCCTTCCCCTTCCTATTACATGTACCAATCTTCTTCCTACACTAATGACCTAAACGTCGGCCATGAATAAAGCTCTAATAATGAGATATTTATGCCTGCTGCAAATTGAATGAAAGAGAAGCGTTGTGAGGTGTAAGAAGTAAAAGCGAATGAGAGAACGATGCATCACAGTAAACATTCAAACCTTAACACTCATTGTGTGTTCCAGTAATCCTGTAACAGCGTCGAAGGCCGATGGTAACGATAAGCTTCTCTGGCAACTGACGATGTTATCTAAATTACTGCATCGGGCAGCAAGCGGTCCCTCATAAAACCCCTGAATATTCATCTCCGAATTTAAATTCATCATCCCATTCACATGTTGTCTCTCGAATATACCGATTTCTTCTCTAACCAATGTAAGCCCGTATCGTTACGGGTCTAGAATAGTTCCAGTTTGTAGGGTCAATGATTATGATCTGACCAAATATGAACATGAGCTGTGTTTCACCCTCAGCGTAAATAAAATCTCTTGAACTTGAAGAACTCAGAAGCATTAATAAACGTAGGCATTAAACAAGGACAGGGACGATCGCACTATCGTATAATTGTTTCAAAGGTCGTAGACAAGAATTTGCTTAAATGAAAACTTGTATTTGACCTTTAAAGTTCACTCTGCAAAATTTAAAAAAATTCTTGTAAGCTACGAAAGCATCTCGTTGTTTTTTTATTGAAACTGGTAAAACACTCGTAATGTAATCATTAGTAATAGTATCTGTAACGGCCAGAGGACTTAATGCACATTCCATATTATTAAACAGTTGAGTTACTCCGAAGAAATGAATTGCCAGAACATTCGAGTCGCTATCATACCTGCTCTGATTTCCACTTTAGGTAACCTAACAACAGCGAAAATGAACAAAGGCCACTAACGAAAGTCGTCAGTAAAATATATTTTAAAAAAAATCGTAATATATAAACTTTGGTCAAGCAACAACATTAATGAAAGTATTAATTAAATTAACATTTAGCCTAGGCCAGAACGACAATTGGCATGCATATTTATAGCAGAGACTATTAGTAATTCAAGTTTTTTTAAAGTTTTTTTATTTTGCTTTCATTAGCAACATATTACTAAGAAGCAGTTCCCGGTTTTTCAGTCGTAAAGTTAATAGATATTTTTTTAACTATGAAATGCTACGAAGAGCTAACATGATGAATGTATTATGGCAATTAATTTGGTAGCAGTTGCTTAGCTATTAAATTGTCGACATAACCTTGAATTTCTTCTAATGGTATCTCTGATCGCTGTTAATTTGCGAGCGAAGGCTGACACGTGACAGCGTTCTACAGCCAATAGCAATCGAGGTGAGTGAGTCAGCTTAGGAGTCTGGTAGGAGAATGTTAACATTCTGATCTCGCTTTCGGGAGGACGAGGGTTCCAATCTCCGTCCGACAACTTTCCATAGTTTCCTGAAGTCGCTCCACGCCATTGCCGGGATGATTCTTTCAATCGGTCAAGGCCGAATTCCTTCTCCTTACTTTTTTTCCCATCCTCTACCAGCTGTTATAGCCGCCATACCCACACACACACACACACACACACACACACACACACACACATTTGTGGGCGAGGAACCTCGCTAAATATTTACGCCTGTATATTCTCGCGACTAAGCCATTTCACAGGAACATCGGTTTCACGTATTTGTCGTTCAGCTGTGCTCGCCGAGCTCAAATGTTTCTGGTATGTATTTATCTGCCATGATTACCCTGCTAGCGGCTCACTGGGAATTCCAAGATATCGCGAACCAAATGTACTGCGTTAGCGTTACATGTAATGTAACAATATTGAACTGAAACATGTTTGTTAAGTCCCACACAAGAAAAGTTATTATTTGTGCAGCAGCTTGTATTAGTGCCATAAAAACGTAAAATAAACGGACAGTATGACAAGAAAGTGACTGCAGGAAGGTAATAAACACAATCGTTTACAGTTATTGTACTACTTGAGAAATGTTTTCTTCGATTTCTTCAGTAGTACATGAATGCACAGTAACATTTTCCTCTGCATTCCTTTCAGCTCCTTCATTTTCCCCTTCATAATTCGGGTTTCCTGTATTCCTGATACTGTACATTGATCTCTTATAAACAGTAGAAAGCCGTAATACCACAAATTAGTTCTGTAGATTTCGTCTTCACCTACTTCTTGTTGAGTTTTCAATTTTTTTATATACTTTGCGAAAAGCACTCCATAAAAATTGTTTTTTTTTTATTATTATTAATCCACTATCAGCTTGTATTTTATATTTCCCACAAACCTCTATCATTGGGCTATATGATAAGTTTTTTTAAATTTTTATTCACATTTTCATTTGATTTCATGTTCCACAAAGCAGTATGCCGCAGATACGTTGGAATAAAATCAGGCATGAGTTCTCTATTTCATCTCACATAACTTGCCACGACACTTGTCACGTCTTATCTGCAGCGAGTAAATTGTTGGGCGAGATATGTGTGTGTTAACGTCGAGCATGCTCGCCAAGTTCAAATCTGCAACGATTGTTATTGGTTCGCGATACTGCTCGTCGTCAGACAATTAATGCACACATTTAATCGTCTGTATGGACCGCCAGAGAAGTGTGTGTGTATGCGCAGCTAATAACCTCGACGTCCGGGAGCCATAAAAGTCAGGAAAAATAAAGATTCTGGTGATTTGACATCTGCAAAGTTTCTATTATTTGGCTAGGCGTCTCGGTTTCTGATACAGCCCAAGAAACGGGTAGCCTATGGGAAATACAGTATAAGCTGTTTCTTTGACGAGTATTGTGACAGTATCACAGATTTTTCTTGAATGTAATGGAAAACTGTAATAAACTGTGATGAGGATTGGCAGTTAGAAGGTGAAATCTGAATTATAAGCAATCCGGACGTAAGTTCCAAAACGGATCACCGTGGTAGCTTAACGTCCCTTATCCAAACTGTACGGTACTATTTGTCGGTAGCGTCTATTTCTGAAATCTCTGTATTATACTCCACCGAACAAATGGTTCTTTGACTTTCGAGCAGTTGATTAGTCTTGGCATTTATTCATAATTTGAACTTCGTTTTAAAAACAGAGAAATGTCAGAGAAGAAACAGAGGTAAGGCAGAGAGTCATAGGTATCGGCGGCAGAATTCAAATTGGTACATTAATATTCATGGGTAGGTGGTCGGCCAGTTGGCACCCCTTGTCGGCTGCGGTAATTTAGATAAGATCGGCGGTTGGTTCCACTGCGCTGGAGAGGAGAGTTGTCAGCAGCGGTCGTCCACGAACACTCCCCTCGGTCTGATGTTACCGAGCACAATAGCGGCACGTCGGGAATGCTGACTCACTACTCCCCGACACAACTTTGACAACTTCATATCGCTCCAGCCAATAAAACTACACGCTGCCCACCTCCGAAAGGTATGACACCGGAACGAGCTTTCCGTCAACCGTGGAATTTGCGTCATTGACTTCAATTTGACAAGGTATAAATGACTAAAGAAGTAGTTTGCTTCCGGAATGCTTTCTGGGATCCGTGACCCATGATAGTAGAGAATTCTGACCCAGAAACCATGTGATTAAAAGTACGGTATGGTAGTTCCGCTCTGAGCATGCATCAGATCTGTGACAGGAATGAGATCAAACTACCTAACAAACGTCTTAACCGTTTCTTTCCCCATATTAGGGTTTGGTCATCAGCAATGGGCCTTAAAACAAAAACCATAGATGCAAGGAGCAGACTTGTGCATGTACCATGATCAGCTTGGATCTCAGAAACCAGGAGGCTCTGGAGCGCATTTTGGCAGAAATGTTGCTTGAGGGAGAGATCACAAGATTTCTTCTAGCTTATTTGGGCCAAATGATGCGCTCCAGTTCATTAAAGAAAGCAACAATTCTTGGAATGACGTTCTGAGTAGGTAAATAAAGCCGCCAACCTTTATTTTGTTACATTTGCTGAAAGAGGATAATGTTTCCTCAATAATTTTTATGCGAGAAAGAGAAGTAATTGAAGGAAGATCACCAGGATGAAGGGGCAACATTACGCGAGGACGCCAATTCCTATATTGCAATGAAAAAGTAGGAATCTGAATTTTAGCCAGCAATGAACATGATCTCCACGCATGAAGGCCAGTAAAGGCATAAAGTGGAGTATGTTTCATTTTGATTTGTTGTTAAAAAGTTGAGGAATTACAATAAGTCCAAAATTAGTATCCATTTAAAGGTAAGTTACAGTGGACATGTTTCCGTGATTTCAGCGTAAGAGCGGCATCATATTAATTGGAAGAATGAAGCTACACTTAGGCCGGTCGTTCACTGGAACCGAATTTGGTCCGAACCGCATTCGTCCGAGTAACGCCCGACCAGTTCGTACGATTATCCTCGTCCTTAGGCCGATTTACGTCCGACATATATTGCCGATCCGTCATTGTTGCTTCAACACCAAGCGAACGAAGTGTTTTTATAAAACGTATAGTGACTTACATTTCATAAAAATAGACGCGGAATATTATGAGAGTTAGGGCAGTATTTAGGACGTGTAGATCCTTGGACTGATCCTGTGATGCGCGCCTTGCCCCGCAAATATTTTTATATTCCACCTCGCATGTTATAGTTATTTTCTAATCAAAAACCTAAAATAAACATTCGAAATTTATTATTTAACTGTAGAATATTCTACTATATCGTATCTATAAGAATATAGAATTGTTGAGATAAAATGAAAACAATTAAGATATTCAATACAATTTATTAACATCGCTCTGAACAATTATAGAAGAAAAATATTGCGCTGTTGTGACCATGCTGCGAACTTCGCAAAAGTCAATATTTCAATTTAAAAAATAAATGAACATACAAGAAAATAACAAGATATAAAAATAATAATTGTAAGAAACAAGCAAATTTTGTTTTTGTGATGCGGGCTCACAGGCTGCAGCCTATATAGCATATGTCTAAATGCGGTCCCGACAACACTGATATCTCACAATCGTTTGAGAATATTCCAGTGCGAAATTCAAATAATTGTCTTTACTGTACAAATTGTTAATAAAATAATTATTATTATAACTGCGTAGGCGAACTTGCAATAATTGTCCTTTCCGTAGATAATTTTATTAAAATATTTATAGTGACTGCGTACCATCGCAGTGTATGATAAGAGTTTGAAAAAATACAAATGAAGTACAAATAAAACTTAAAAAAATGAAGACTTGTTTATTAGGAGCGCAACACGCGTTTGCCATTCGGCCAAATACGTCCGACTAATCAAATTTCAATGGGATCGGTCAGTCACTCGGCCTGACAGGTCGTGTCCAGTGGACGCGTGACAAAGCCTTTAAGGCGGGTTTACACTGTTTACTTTTCGCAGTCACTCCGCATGAATCACTTTCAGTCAAAGGAAAGTGAACTGTGTAAACAGAGAGTCATCCAAAGTTATCATCCAAGATGGTGGATGAAAGAAGTTTGCTCCGGTTCTACATTTCGTTCACTTTCGGTGTTTCACTCGGATGAATCATCAAGAGTGATGCGTGTAAATAGGCAAGTTATCGAAGTGAAACCTCTTCCAGGATAGGTCGCAATTGTTTGTTTCTGATTGTTGTTTTTTTTTAACACTTAGTTGTTTTTAGATGGATAGAAGAAAGATTCTCTTTATTTTTAAAATCTTTCCATTACAACGACTGTTTATAGAACACAAAATCTGAAAGTTATAAAAATAAAAACATAATTGATAGGGCTATGGAGGACATGATTAAAGAAATGAATCTCGACAATAGAAGACAAGAACAAAATTAAAACAATCCGAACCAGGTGTTGTAGAGAATTAATTATAGTTTTAAAACTAGAAAAATGTGGTGTAGGTTTTTTTTTTTTAACTGCTTAACGTCTCCTATAACAACTAGGTCTTTAGAGACGGGAAAGGATGGGGGGCAAGGAATGGGAAGGAATTCGGCCATGGCCTTTTGAAGGAAGCATCCCGGCATTCACCTGGAGTGATTTGGGGAAACCATGGAAAACCCAAATCTGGATGCCCGGACGGGGATTCGAACCGCCGTCCTCCCGAATGCAAGGCCAGAACGCTAACCACTACACCACCACGCTCGGTGTGTAAATTGTGCTTTTAGGTAAAAATAAATTTGTTTAAAAGCAGTTACCAGTTGCGAGAAGTAGTTTTTAGATTCAGTTTAACCGCAAGACATTTTCTCATTAGTGTCCTGTCTTGTAATTAGTGGTTAGCTTTTCGATAGCAAATCATTGTGATTCATACATCCGAAGGTGATTTTTAGATGTCATTTTGTCCTGCAATACCCATTCCACCACGCCGCAAGCTCCAATTTCTCTTCCACCAACTTCTCTTTTTCCAATTAACTTTCTGCACGATATAATTTTTAATTCCTTAGGCGAGGTTTTTGAAAATTAAATGCGCTCCAACACTCACAACTTTGTATGTTGCCATCATGAAGTGAATTTATGGTTCACTTGTAACGATATGTGTAAACGAAAAGTGACTTCACCTTTACTTTCACTGCGAGTGATTCGTCCTGAGTGAAGTGAACCGTGTAAACCCACCTTTACCTGTCTCGGGATTATTCGGCCGAACAATCGGTCGGAAGAATTCGGTGCCAGAGGAAACCGTTCATGCAAATAGATTTTCCGTCCAGTGAGCCAGAGGGGTCATGGTACGTGTAGTTGTTGACCATGCTGGTTTAAGAGAGTAGTGAGCAGGGGCATAGCTACCATATGACTAGGCGGTGCAGTGCACCGGGGCCCCTACGCTTAGGGGCCCCCAGGGGTACCTCAGGGGGGCCCAAGCATCCCCCAGGGGGCCCCCAAGTGAACCTCAGGGGGTAACGTGATCATTTATCTCTTCGTCAGAGCGGGTACGTTCGGAATTTAGTAAATTTTTATCGTATGTTACTAGTTTCTATTAAAAAACGAAGAACACTTGTAATAAGTAGAAAGTATTACACGTTAGCTGAGTTACTTAACCTTAGTGTCTGACATCTAACATCTAACTAGCCAGTTGTTTTGTATTTATCGGCGGAACGAATCAGTTTCAAAATATCGCGTCTAGTTTTCAAGTAGGAATGGAGGACGTTAGTCTTGGACGTCAAAATGGGTTTCAATACTGCGACACTTGTCACACTTTGTCACTTGTCCATCGTTTTATTTATCAGAGAAAGAACTCTTTCGACAGGAGCGTGGCTTCCAGGCAAACACTTACGTATTCAATAGTTATATGAAAGTTCGTAAAGTTGAGAGTACTGAAATAATTCCGCCCAACGGTATTCAGCAGCAACATTCTCAGCGTTCCAGCTAGTAATTTTTTGATCTGTGACGTAGTTGTAAATAGCGAAAACTCGTCGAACATTTCCATATCTTGACTGCTGCTAATAAATCCTTGCGTGATCAGCAATGATCTATGTGTCGACTCGACCGCCGTGCGGCAAAAACCGCATGGTCTGTTTTATACCTTATTAAATACATATATTAAACGGTAGTTTGTTTGCGAAAGCAGGTCATTTTTTATCTCGCCGGGGACACGGAACAGACAGTCTGAAACTGGGACTGTCCCGCCCAGAGCAGGACGTATGTTCACGTTAGGCATGCTGCTACTGCATTGTCGGGATTAAATAGCGGGCAGAACATTAACGTTTAGAGAGTGACAATTACGTACAACTTTAATTCTTTACTGGCGAATTCTGACCAGTTCGACGACAATTTGTTTTATTATTTCTAATAATAATGGGAGTACAGTTCTGTGAATAATTATACTAATTTCCTGCCATCTATAACTTCTTGTTAATTCCAGAGACTATTAAAAAATTACTATATTTTCCTCAAAATATGACCGTAAGTATTATCATAACCAAACCTAGGAAAATGGCCTGAATATGCATATATGTTATATAAAATAAATTTAAATACAATGAGAAATGTTCAATCAGTGCTTAATTCAGCATTACAGCTGAAAAAGAAGGAAGGGAAAAAATATGGCTTGTCATAAGATCCGAGCCCTACTTATCATACTTTAAGTAAAAAGATATAACTTCATCGGTTATTTTCTAAACATTTTTGTTCTACAAATTTGATGAAAGCCATACTACTCAAACAATTTATTTGTTCACACAACATAAAAAACTGGTATATGAATTTATAAGCCCAATAAGCAATTATTAGACAGAAGAAAACAAAACGTAATACCGAAGCATAGAATGAAAGTACTTTTACATGCACAGGTAATTCAATAAATACCTAGAAATAAAAACATTAAATATGGTATGTCAAGCAAACTAATGTAAAAAATCTACTGTGTATAACAACAGCATTCAGTGAATTTGAATATAGTAAAAAGTAACGCTTATTTTTTTCTTATAGCTTTACGCCTCGTTAACGTCTAGATCATGTGAAGCGAGAAAGGACTGGGAACAAGGAACGGGAAGGAATTCGGCCGTGCCTTTATGATTAAACTATCCTGTAGTGATTTGGAGAAACCATGGTAAAGGCGAATCAGGATAGACGGACGGAGTTTCGAATCTGCGTCCATCTAAGTGCCAAGCGCAGGAGTTACTGCTCACCCACTACGCTCGGTGTGCGAAAGCTAAGCACGCTACTCGCAGGCAGTTATAAAACAGAGCAATACTAAAAAGGGCTCTTAAGTACATTTCCATTGCACCGAGATGGGAGGAGGCCAATAATGGCCTCCTATCTATCATTCGGGAGGACCGGGGTTAAACTCGGTTCGGCCATCCTGTCTGAGGTTTTCCGTGGTTTCCCTCAGACACTTAGGCGAATGCTGGGATGGTTCCCTACAAGGCCACGGCCGACCTTCCATCCCCTTCCCTCCCCGTAGTAGTAGATTGGCTGAAAAGAGTTCCCTATGACTCTCCAGTAGCCCGCCTCCCAGCCTTCTGCTGGGAGGAATGAAATGTAAAAAAAAAAAAAAAAAAAAAACATTTCCATTGCACCGAGATGGGAGGAGGCCAATAATGGCCTCCTATCTATCATTCGGGAGGACCGGGGTTAAACTCGGTTCGGCCATCCTGTCTGAGGTTTTCCGTGGTTTCCCTCAGACACTTAGGCGAATGCTGGGATGGTTCCCTACAAGGCCACGGCCGACCTTCCATCCCCCTTCCCTCCCCGTAGTAGTAGATTGGCTGAAAAGAGTCCCCTATGATTCTCCAGCAGCCCGCCTCCCAGCCTTCTGCTGGGAGGAATGAAATCTTTATTAAAAAAAAAAAAAACCCATTTCCATTGGATTAATTCTTAAAATTTTTCGGCAACGAGAACACAACATTCATAGTTTTACGAATTATCATGTCCGTGATGATTTGCTGAATAAATCATTTCGAGGTAATGTGGAATTCCTCAAATACTGTGTACTTGTGTAGCACGTAACTTCATGCAAACTGAATCATGCAATTATCAAATTGTTTTTGAAATGAAATTTTTTGGAATGATTGCTACCCATTTTATTTATAGGTCAATAATTTTTACCCACGTGAACGCTTTCATTTATTTATTTTGCTTTATGCCACTTCGACGTTGAAGTCATTAGGGGCGGGAAAAGATTAGGGACTAGGTATGGGGAACAGTTCGGCCATGGCCTTTTGAAGGAAGCATCCCGGCATTCGCTTGGACTGATTTGGGGAAAGGCCAAATCTAGATGCTCGGACGGGAATTCAAACCCACGTCTTCCCGACTACGTGGCCAGAACTAACCGCTCACCCATCAGCCTCGGTGCTATCCGTCTGACTGCCACAATTCGGTTAGTTTTCAAAATTCCGTGGTAAAGAATGTTATCAATCGCGAAAAAGCAATATTTCATGATGAAAACTATAATTAAAGATGCACTCATCTTCACTTTACAGAACAAAATCAGAACTTTTTTTTATATCAAAGAGTGTTGTGATGACACCTGTGCGATCCGATTAAAAACAGATTTTTTCCCCCAAAACATTAAAACAATACTGTCACTGGCGAGGAAAATCCCGCATTTTTAATGTTTTTCGGCTAGTAATGCTCCGTCGCGTGTTGGTTACTTCAAATTCACCGGCGCCGTGTGATCCAAACACTTAAGACTTCAAGTCACAAGCATGCACAGCACTGTCAGTATATAGGGTATTTAAAATAAGAAGATGGAAATAAAAATCCACATGCTGTTCTGTATTTTGTACCCTATTTTAACAGTGACAAATAAAATGAACGATGAATTACGTAGTTTGGCTCGGTAACCCCCCTGGCCCCCCCCCCCCCACAAACAAGTAACCAAGTCTAGCACTCAGTCTAACATCTCCCCCTTTTTTTTTCTTTTTTTTTTCACTGAGTCACGTAGTTTATGGACGCTACCTTAGACAACGGACTTCGCTCAACATTTCCTCCTCCTCAAATGCCACACTTTTTCTGTCTACGCCATAATCATAATCGTCCTAATCAAACCATATTTATTATAGGTAATATCTACACTATTCATCAAGATGCACTACACACCGAGCACTTTCCATAAAATCGTATTGATATGTGTGCAAATAGAAATTTTAGCTTGTTTTGCTCGCAATTTGCAAGCTGTATTCGATCAAAGTATTTTTAGTATTTATTGTTTAAATGCAGGTTATGGTTAACATTTAGAGGTCCTAGGTAATACTGTTTTCGAGATAGGCCTCGTTAACAATAATAGTAATTGAGATCTTTCACGGTCGCCTACATCTTTATTTTCATACACGGATTTAATAAACAAGCAAAAAACAAATAACAAACAAAAAAAAAAAAAAAAAAAAAAACTCTGTTCGCTTCCAGATGAGCTCTCTCATAACAGAGTAGGAAAACATTTCAGTCCCTTCTGTTTCTATGAACCCACCATAAAATACAGTTTTACAAAACTTAAATTCAGCATTCAGTTTCCATTCAAAGCAACATATATTAATCACAAAATCGAAGGCTGCGAACTAATCCGTTTACGACCTAGAAACCTGTGATAGGCTGACAAACAGCTGAGTAGAAATAGGGCTTCGCGTCCCTTCGTATAAAATCCGTATTAGACCCTTACCATAATGCAATAAGCAAACAGAAGATAAAGTTATTATTGTTTTCTAGGTAACGTCGTACTTAATTACACCTGATATTTCTACAGGTCGTAAATCTGCATATTAATTACATCTGATATTTCGAATGGACGTAAATTTGCATAGTTTATTATTTTATTATTTTTGGTGATGAACAGGAAAGAACTGAAGCTTTATGGCGTTAGAATAATTTCACTGACGGCAATCCGGTAGCTAATTGGTTAAGAAGCTTTCTCTTTAAATTTCAAAACCCGGGGAGGCTGGTAATTTTAAAAGTTGAGCTTGATGAAATTAGGTACTCCAGAACGCTTCGTGCTTCGGATTCCACGTTAAACTATCACAACAGAGGTGGTATGCGCTGCAGATCGAAACTCTGTCACCATATCAACACTAATTAACTTACAGGGTGTTTCAAAAATGGCCGGTATATTTGAAAAAATCAATAAACACTAAACAGGCAGCGATAGAAATACACCGTTTGTTGCAATATGCTTGGGACAACAGTAAATTTTCAGGCAGACAAACTTTCTAAATTAGTTACAATTTTCAACAACAGATGGCGCTACAGTCTGTAAAAATCTAAGGTACGATTATTCTAAGGAATAAAGCACTTTTTCACAGGAAACTTGCAATCTGTGAACAGCACACGTTTACAGCAGAAAGATCACTTACAGACTGGCGAACTCACAGACTGCGTTTACTTCTATATCTTTCAAATCGCCTGCAGCGCCATCTGTTGTTGAAAATTGTAACTAATTTCGAAAGTTTGTCTGCCTGAAAATTTACTGTTATCCCAAGCATATTGCAACAAACAGGGTATTTCTATCGCTGACCGTTTAGATTTTATTGATTTTTCAAATATACCAGTCATTTTAGAAACACCTGGTATATCCTCTGTTATATGCCATGTCGAAAGAAGCAGCCCGTAGATAAGCGCATATGGCGAATGATTGTACTGGATAACAGCGTTTTTTTTATTTTTTTTTTTATTTTTATTTTTTATTTTTTTTATTTTTATTATTTTTTTTTTACAGCTTTACGTCTCGTTAACGTCAAGGTCATAGAGGAGGGAAAGGATGGAGGGCAAGCAACGGGAAGGAATTTAACCATGATCTTTTGAATCAACTATCCCGGCATTCACCTGGAGTGGTTCCGGGAAACTATGAAAAAAACAAAATCTGGAAGGCCGGACGGGGATTCGAACTTATGTTCTCCCGTTACCGCTCACACTTTGTGACAGTGTTTTAAACCCTGGAGAGTTATTTCCTGGAAATTAAACTCACAGAACATCTCCAAAACAAATTTGCCTGCTATTAACTGACCTCTTCTTCTTCTCTGAACGCCTTATACATGTCGGGGCTTTGGCGATGATAGTTACCCCTCCATGGCGACTTGAGGAAAGACAAACTGCGAAGTTTGCTGTAGCCTTCCCCTGTGTAAGAGTTTTCGTGGGTGTTGTTGTAAGTGTGGTTGACTGTGACACTGTATGTATTCAGTGTATTGTCCGTGTTTTGGATGAGAGATGAAAGAAGGAGAGGGTGAAACACGGTGGCGGCCGATTCAGAAAGACATAAAGGGGGCGTCAAACTTAACGTCCCCAACAGACGACGAATCATCAACTGTGCGGTATATCCTCACTCCATACTCACTGCGGAGAGGTTTGGGAATTAACAAAGCATCTGGCACACACTCTGTGTTAACTGCGTATGCGAATATGTGGAAAGGGTAAGATAGGCCGATGCATGGTACTAGAGCCAAAGTCCTGAAATCATCATGTCAACTAATAGCCTCAGCTTCGCGGCGTGCAGAGAGAATGTGTGAGGAGACTGTTTGTGTGAGATTCCTTGGCGGTTTTGCGTTCCTGTCATCATTTTGGTCAACACGTCTGCGTGCGTGTTAGGACGGAAGTTGTTCGTGTTTGTTACTCTTTGCCTTGTCGCAAACACCTGTCCGATGTACAAACAACCAAGGCCCATGCCAAACGGCGCCGAAAGCAGGACAGAGTAGCGGCATCAATATTCAGCAGACAAGTTCGCTTTCTGTCGGTGACAGCAGGCATCAACTAGGACGCTCTGTGTTGCAAATACTTAAGTGCTAACCACTTCAAAACAATGGCAATACAGCCGGATCCTGAGATTCTAAAAAAAGTCACACTTATAGATGAAGATCGTTGAAGCAGTAGGAGACCGCTTGCACCACCACTTATTCTGTTAATACTATAATTATTACTCTGAGATTCATTAAAAGAAGGTGGTGGAAGGTGCGTTGCTCCTATCCTAATGTGTAATCATTTATGCATTGGAAGGTGACGGAAGGCGCCCATGGGCTATTTTGAGGAACCATCTAGGCATTAGTCGGGAGCGATCTGGGAAAATTATGGAAAACCCAGATTAGGATGGCCGGAGTGGTTTCTCAAGACTTCCTCCTGTCGGATTCTAAGTTTTCTCGCTCGTTATGGACTTTCGGTTTCATGATGCTAATTGCAATTCTCTGAATCAAAACACTACATTATAGATTACATTAGTTGCCTTCACGAAGCCGAGTATAAAACCATTTCAATGATGGTTCTACTTTACACTGGGAGCTACATCATTATAGCTGTAGTCATCTAAAACATCTGTAAGGTGGGCGAAGCCAACTAAGCAGGTAGAGATTAAGTGATTTTATTGACTTTAAAAAAAAAAAAAAAAGTGACTATTAAGCGTCCCAGTTATTAAGATTTCATGCGTACAGAGAAACTTTGCCCTACTTTTCTTGTTCCAGCGTTTGTCAAGCGTCTCGTAAAAAAAATAAGCTGTTAACTTCAAATTTGCACGCGTAATGTATTTATTACGTTGTCCCAAAATCAAA
This sequence comes from Vandiemenella viatica, assembly GCA_031002005.1. Taxonomy (NCBI): domain Eukaryota; kingdom Metazoa; phylum Arthropoda; class Insecta; order Orthoptera; family Morabidae; genus Vandiemenella; species Vandiemenella viatica. The sequence goes on from CM061919.1 coordinate 124,473,116, forward strand.
TTTAGAAATTTGTAAAAATTTATCCTTTTGAGACCCAATAGACGTAAAGGAAGCGGGAAAGAATATATATATGTATATTTTTGAATCGCATAATTTGGGATAGCATTGTTCAGACCATGTCAACTAGAACACTAAGTTTTCTTTCTAACTTACTGCAAAATAAAGATGTGAACAGTAGTAAATTTTAGATCCATTTGGTGACAAGGCCTATCTCAGCATCTAACTGGAAGATGAAAGGTGCTCGGTTCGAATCCCTGTCTCGGCGGGAATTTTCATAAGCCCTTATCCCACCTTTACCACAGCTTGTTTTGTAATGTGAAGTACGCCATAACGCTACCGTGGTCGGATTGTACGTTAAACAGTAGGTCCCCTTTATCTGTTAGAATTGCCGGGTTTTGTTAGGTAAGGAGTTAAAACGAACTGGCTACGCTACGATGCTAAGTATACCTTCTTCGGGAGATTCAACCATAGTACAATGCTTAGCTTTTTTTTTAATTTCAAAAACGCCTTTATACAGAAACCTGTAATTTCTTTCCAATGTCGACTATATCCTGCGTTTAAACAAAAAATATTTAAATCCAATATTGTTTAAGTTGCGAGCAAAACAACAAAACTTTTTATTTTATTTTGCAGTTACTTTGAATAATATTAATACTATTTTATTAAAATTGCTCTTAAGTTAGAATGTTTTGCAACTTAATGGAAGATAAAGATATTATAATAGTTTTGATTGGAATTGAATAATTGCATTACTGAAGTGAGTTGTACGCTCCACGGAGTAGTTGGGACATGGAGGGAACTCCGCAACGTAACTTCGAAATGTGTTAAGTACGATTCCTACAACTGTCGACTTATCTACCAAATACATATCTGGGAAGGATATTAGAGCAGCAGCAACTGCGCGAAGCTCGATTCTCACTTGGCTGGTTTAATTTGAATTTACCTTTAGTAATATATAGAAAAATATAACAGTGTTTAACAAACTTTAATTTTTTTCCCCCCCTTGACTGTGCTCTAATTCAAAATACAAGTGATTAACAGTCAAAGCAACAAGGAAAAGTTGAAGAGGCAGGATAGATGTTGGAAATATCAAATGAGTGCGAATGCCTGTTAGATTTCTATAAAAATTCCACACTTTTTGAGTGAAATGGAACGGCCGTGTTTGGTTACTTAAAAGATTTGCTTAGCGTCATTACCCACCTACCACGGAACTAAAAACCTAGTCTGACCTCCGACTACACGCACCAGTACTTCTGTTGGAACTTGCTAATACAGAAACATGGATCATCTAATGTTCGCGTCTTAAATAGAGATGCTGAACCTTTCCCTCAATCGTCGTATTGCAACAACAACAAAGGGACGCAAATATTTTAGAATTCCCTCTGTCTTCATCTGAAGTCCAAACTATAACTAAAGAATATTCTCATCTTTATTCCTTCAATAGGTCTTAGGTGCTTGCCGGAATATTTTCCCTCGATTGTTGTTACAAAATCCGGCATCTCCGATGCTTAGCAGTTTTTACTCTTCATGCTTTATTCTTCTTTCATACCAATTTAGATGGCACGTCTCCATGTCGTTAGGAATATACAAATTCAGTATTGATGGTTCATTTCCATCACACTTGTTGGGTGTCCTTTTCCAGTCTTGACAATTGACGGCATTAAATGTTGCCAATGAATTATTCAGTATTGTAACATTAGACCTGCGACTTAAGTATTAATTCTAAGTTTAATCGCGAAACATAGGACTACTCTTCCGAAAGATACAACAGGATTAGAAAGTTTAATGTCCTAGTTTGACGGTCGAATCACTCAATATGCTCTGAGGATAGGTTTCTAAAACTTCGCTTAGTATGTTTCAGCAGTTTGATTCTGTTTTCAGCCTATTAAGGGTATACAATGTTTTGTGTCATACTCTCGAATGCAATTTTCTTTTCGTTCTGCATTTGTTACTTTTTTTTCGCAAAAAACGGATATTGAAAATTTTTCAAAAACAGCAGTCATACTTAGAACTTCCGTTACTCGCTATTTACCCAAGTCATTATTATTTTTAACTCATAGTTTATTCACTAAAGAACCATATTATATGAAAACGAAGAAATTAGAATGAAAGTGACAGCGAGAAATTTAATTTACAAAAAAAAAAAAAAAAAAAAAAAAAAAAAAAAAAAAAAAAAAAAGTTCAAATCTTTTCCAGCTTGAGAGGGGGTTGAATATTAAAGGAATGTTATTGTGGTAGATATTTAGCCCTCCTGCTCAGATTTTCCCTTTTGGACGTCATCGCTGTGTTATCCTGTATGTAGATAATTTTTTCAGGGAGAATATCAAGCGGGACAAGCACTAAGTAAACGGCCGTTTGCAACTGTTCAGTGAAGTATGCCATTTTCATGAAACTGACTCTCACACCCATCAGTGTGGCTCAGTGTCCTCAAGTTCCATACACTGCATCGGGGAGCTGCAACTGATCACGGCACGGCACTCGCATACCGCCATCGTGACTGCAGTTTTTAGATGGTTTTCTGCAGCCATCAATCTATATAATCTCTGGCTAGTAAACTATATATATAACAACCAAAACATACACTTACCACACGCTAAACATAGTTACGCGTTGGAAAAACACATGGCAACACTTCACTTCCCCTATTAGTACTTAGTGCCATATGGCAGTAGGGTATAAAATCCTTGGCTTCAGCAAGGGCATGTGGCCGTTTGTGGCCGTTAAACCATAGCTCCAAATTCTACTATGTCAACGATGGGTGAAACTCATCGATGGAAGCTGACCCGAAAATGATGTGAAAAGATGCTGAAGAAGATGAAGAACAGAAAAGTGAAAGAGAAACTAACGGTCAGTCAGTTACGTGCCAGTAATTATCTCACCAACAGGCTTGAGCAAAACATATCGATGTACCAAAATATCGATATTTTTTTATAAAATAATCGATGTATATATAGTCCATATTTATATTCCCGATAAATCAAAAGACCATATTTTATTTGGAGTATCATGTTTAAGCAGTATTTACAAATTTTTTGTTTAAACTCAATTCAGTATCCAATTTAATACACTACATATATATATATATATATATATATATATATATATATATATATATATTGGATAAATATAAATATACGTACATATCTGATCATCTGAAAACGTCTTAAAAAATGAATTTGTTATAAATTAACAGCTTTCCATCAACAATTAAGTGGTTAAAAAATGCTGTTAAATTTTAACAGGTTTACGTTAACTTGTTTTTTCCCAACATATTTGAATGTTAACGGTTAGGTTATTTTTATAGTTGAAGATTATTGATTAAGCATTCGTGCTGCGACGTTGAGGATTGACGTAAATTAACAGCTTCTGTTTTCAACTGGTTGTTTCATTGATGAATAACGGTTAATGCGTCGACGAAATACCTGATGTTCCAAGTCTCTTCTGTGTACAGTGAAAGAATGGCTTTTGCAGTTAGCTTGGAGACAACCGAAAACAGGGGTAAATTGACAAGGAAACATATAAAACAAAGAGTTCTTTTGAAGTTTACATCAGACGAATACTGGTTTGATATAAAAAAAAAAGATAAATAAATAAAATTTCCCGTAATTTCTGCATGTGTCTTTTATTTTCTTATATATATTTTTAGATAATTACTGGCTTTAGGCAAAAATATTAATATTTTGAAATATTGATGTTTTTTCTCGATATATATCGATAGTGTTTGTAAATATCGGTACGATATTTACCGATATATTATTTTCATTTGCCCATCCTTACTCGCCAATCAGAGTCTCTCTGTGTAGATGGACTAAATAGTTACAGATAATCCTGGAGGTGGGATTCTAGCTTGGAAATGTTAGCGTGCGAGACCGATCTGGATGGTATTAGTGATGCTCGAAATACATCGATGTATAGAAATATCGATGTATACTATTCGATGTATCGAATTGATTCGCTACATCGCTTACTTTAGGTGTTTACCGATGTATCGATGTATTTAATTCGATACCTCGAAAGAATTCGACGCGATAGTTTTAAAGCAAATCAAAAATAGAAAATTGTATCGCTGTACTTTATTTTATTCATAAAATTCAAAGAATTTTGGAGATTAAAACTGCTGCAAAGTGATATATTGATCTGCCCTAAAACAGCACCTCCAATATTGACTAGCTTGGAATTTAATATAGCGTTATCTCTTCTTAACATACTACACCCACTGGAAGCTGCAATTAAAGAAATATCTGGGGATGGATATTGGACCAGCAGTAAAGTAAGTTCTCTAGTGCACTGCATGCTTCCAAAACTGATAGCAGTTGTGACTGATGAGACCTTAGTGATGGAAGTACGTAAACTCATCCTGAAAGAAATCAAGAAACGGACAGGTGTTATAGAACAAGTTTCGTCTTTAGTTATCGCTACCTTATTGGACCCATGGTTCAAAAAACTACATTTTGAAGACCCGATGGCTTATACAAATGCTGTTCAAAAGATAAAAAAAAGAGGGAGCTGGAAGAAAAGCGAACAGAACCTGATAGTTCAGATAAAATATTGGAATATTTCAGTTTCTGGACCGATCATCACAAAATAGTTCATCGAAACTGGAAATCAAACAGGACCGAAGAAAGTGTTTCTGATGAGCTGTCTATCTACTCGAAGTCCCCGGTTGGCCGGCCTAATGAAAATCTGATAGAAGTATGGTTCGATCATAAACAACAGTTTCCAAAGTTGTATAAATTAGCTTATAAATTTTTAACTGTGGTAAGTAGTATCAGAATTTTTCGACAGCTGCACTAGTTTTAAAACAAAAACGTAACAGAATACAAGGAAAGTGGGTTAATAAAATCTTATTTATACAAAGTTTAGAAACAAAATATTGGGATTTCTAATTTAGAATTAGACTAGGATCCTAATAAAGCCTCTCTTTCAGTGTTTCCTTGCTTCCCGTGTATTCTATCAATTCTGATTTCTAATTTAGAAATCCCAGACACTCAAAAATGTCTTTATTAAAAGATTAATTAAAAATATGTTTTTTTACAATGCGGGCTTCTGCAGAGACACGAGTACTCTTTTCAGCCTACTAAACTACGGGTATGGAAGTTCGGCCGTGGCCTTATTGGGAACCATCCCAGCATTCGCCTTGAGTGACTGAGGAAAAAATCACGGAAAACCCCAGACAGGATGGCCGAACCGGGTTTGACCCCGGTCCTCCCGAATGATATGAAGACGGCGAATTCGCCGTCCCCATACCTAGGTTCAAACATATATATAATTTAATAGAGGTTAGTAAAGTAGAAAAATGAGACATTTATTTGAATCATATTTTTCATTAGTCTTTTATTAAAAACAGTTATGAGTGTCTGGGATTTCTAAAAAATATGATTCAAATAAATGTCTCATTTGCCTACTTTACTAACCTTTATTGACTTATATATATACATCGATGTTTTTATTCGATGCATGGTTAAACATTGATGGAACGTTTCGATTCATCATATAGAAAAAAAAAAAAAAAAAAAAAAACATTAGAGTAATTACTGCATTAACATTCCTAGATGGAATTACTGCTGCTTCTATAAAAAGTTTTAATGTTTTAATTCGCCTGAGAGAAACCAGAAACTGTCTGAACACTAGCCTTTTAAATGTCGTCAGATTGCAATGCACATCTGCCGTCTGTAGTGTGAAGTGCCGTTGAATTTCATATACGTAGGATAATCCTGACTAGGTATCCGTAATCTGGAAGAAGTAACTTCAGTCACTCACATAAGAGGATGATTTATTGATGTTCTTCGGCAGAGAGTAGTTCCGTGTTGGAGACTGCTCCCTGCGGGCCGCCTCAGCAGATGGTAATCCCTGGGCGCGCTCAGGTTTACGACCTTGTCGCCTTTATGCGGCTCCTCGCCGAGGCTTCCTCAAAGGAAAATCGCGAAGCGGTCGCTGACTCAGGATTTGCAAGAACTGGCTGCAACCAGGCACACGTGGCTCAGGTGCGGATATCCGTCGGTCGGTTGGGAAACTGCGCAACTCACCCAACGAGCAACTCTTCTCACGGCGATTAGGCGAAACGAAAAATATTAAGTACGTTAAATAGTCACTGGTGCTGGAAACGTCGTTCGGATGCATCGGTCTACTGATTAAACCAGAAGCAACCATAAAATGGTTACGATGTATGTTCTACAACTATAGCGGTAGAAGGAGAAGCAATGCTCTTCATCCGTGATACTTCTCATATACTAGATCTTCCCACAAATGATATCAATTTACCGTAAGGCTTCTGTCTTTAACTTGCAATCGTGTAAGCTGCTTCATAACGATACGTTCTACAAAGACTCAAAAATAATTGAAAAAAACCCTATAACAGTGTGAATAAAGTGTGTAACTTAACTCCATAAAGTTCTGTTCCGACATTTTTGGAAAGGAGTTGATAGTGAAATAGTTGTAACATGATTTGTTCAGATAGTTAGAAAATCAGAACAAGCTGAAATAAATAATACTACGAAAAAGATAACCCTCCCATCCCCCACCTTTCAGTTTCTCGCAGGTACTCAACGTAAGATCTGCTCAAAGTGGATTGTAAGTGTTGGCTCTGCGCGTGATATAATAGTGTACATTGGTTGCCATGCTTATAGAAAAGAAAGTCCGAGCGTGGTGGGTGAACGGTTAACGTTCTGGCCTCGCATTCGGGAGGACGCGGGTTCGATTCCCCGTCCGGACATCCATGCCGGGATGCTTTCTTCAAAAAGGCCATGGCCGAATTTCTTCCAGTTCCTTGCCCCAGTCCAATTCCGCCTCTAATGATCTTAGCAGTCGACGAAGCGTAAAGCAATAAAAAAAAAAAAAAAGTAGAAAGAAAGAATGTTGCTTATTAGCACGTACGGATAACTAAAGAAAAATTTATTGAATGCAAAACTAGAGGGATTGTAAATTGCTACGTTTTCTTCATCGCAATTATTATCAATAATAATAATTTAAGAAATGTTCGGACATTTACTCATGGAATCTGAAATTTTAATAGTGACTCGAAAGTTCTGGACCTTGAACACAGAGAGAATTGAAAGTAAAATTGTTTGTAGGAAATTTGAATACTTCTACTGCCTAATCAAGATATTGATGACTAAAACGATGTTGACCTATTGATTTTTATTTTAGCTTTCTCCTCGTAACAAAGAAAATCTGAGGAGTAATTTCTGCTGATAATTACAGATACCAACTAAAATTTTGGGTTTGACACCGATCCTGGTCCGATGGTTGTAACGTTCAGGTCTAGCTTTCTATAGGGCACGGGTTCAAATTCCCATCGGAGGGGGGACATCAATTTTTTTGTTTTACATGGTTTCCAGCAATCACTCCAGACGAATGTTGGGATTTCCCTCAAAATGCCGTAGTAAATATTAGTAGCAGAAGGAAATAACACTAAAACTATATACGCCGCTAAGGATTTAAAAAACAATCATTTTTTTTTTGCATTAAATTGAATTAAATTTTTATCTTGAGATCTTTTAAGACAATGACTGAGCAAGAAAGTGGATGGTTGCTTCTGATTATTTTCTGTTATCGAAGGTGATAAATCGTATTTTTGATCAAATGGAAACATTGTTTGTCTGTGCGCGCGCGCCTACTGCTGTTGCTTGATTTTGCGCTTGTGTGTGTGTGTGTGAGAGGGCGGGGAGGTCAGCGTTGATCGGTTGATGAGACCTGTTGCTTCCACAGAGTTCACGGGGGCACAGCTTCGTCAGGCAGAGTTCATCGCCTACGCCTCATTTCAGTAGCGAAATGTCAAGCGAATGTTTCCGGAATGAGGAAAGGCCTCGTCTCAATTACAAGGCACCAACGGGAGCAGCCAATCGCCTGGTCACGTGTTGTTAGCCTACGCAGACACTCACGTGTGGGACGCTGCCGGCAAACGCACTGTTGTCTCCTCTCCTACAGCCATTTAATTCCTGGCGAATTGGACTTGTTTTTTATTTATTGTCATTTATCCTTTGTGTCATACAGCCATCTACTATATAATTTCGTAAGCGCATTCATTCACCTCGATAGCTATTGGCTGGAGAACGGTGTCACGTGTCAACGACCAGAGATACCATTAGTAGAAATTCGTGGTTTTGTTCACAATTTAATAGCTAAGCAGCTGCTACCAAATTAATTGCCATAATACAGTACATTAAGTTTGCTTTTCGTAGCGTTTCACAGTTTAAAAATACTGATAAATTTTGCGACTGAAAAAACATTGATCTGATATTCAGTAACATGTTCTAATGAAAGCAACTTAAAAAAAACTTTAAAAACAATTAATTGCTCATGGTATCTACTGTAAACATGAATCCCAATTGTCATTCCGGCTTCGAAAAATTTCAATCTAATTAAAATTTTCACTAATGTTGTTGTTTATGCATTACGGTTTATTTGCGTTTTAGGGATTTTACTGACCACTTTCGTTAGTAGCTTTGTTCATGTTCGCTGTACGTGAGTTATTAGGTTATTTTAAGTGGAAACCAGACCAAATAAGTTACCGAATCGAGTATTAAGGAAATTAATTTCTTCGGAGCTGCTCAACAGTTTAATAATATGGAACGTGTTTTAAGTTCTCTGGCCTTTACAGATACTATGACCTATGATTACATTACGAGTGTTTGCCCAGTCTCAATAAAAAACAACGTGATGCTTTCGAAGCAAACAGGAATGTTTTAATTTTTGCAGAGTGAACTTTAAGGGTCTAATACAAGTCAAGTTTCTATTTAAGCAATTATACGATTGCGCTATCGTCCCTGTTTGTGTTTAATTCCTACCTCGTACCTCTATTAATGCTTCTGTGTTCTTCAAGTTCAGAGATTTTATTCACCCTGAAACACAGGTCAAGTTTATATTTGGTCAAATCAGGTCAACCTGTCGTAATCTTTCATCCTAAAAACTGGAACTATTCTAGACTCGTGACGATACGCAAAAAATAGTCACGGGCTTACATTAGTACAAAATAAAGTAAATTCCTTGATGAGTGTCGTCTTCCTAGTTAGCCTGATGGAGTTTGGAGTCTTCATGTGTTAACTCCTCTTTGTCTTCTAAGCAGCTGAAGCTATCAGATTATTGTGGAGTTGTACTCCTCTAACCTTTTAGGTAGTCACTAGTGTTATGTTAACTGGTAGTTGGATACCCTCTTGTAAAAGTGATTTCATAAAGTTTGTGTTGTTGTTCCAGTATCTTTTACACCCGAGAAGCGTGGAGGTTATTTTAATAACGAGAGAATTGTGGACGAGGAACGGGAGGTAAGCTTGGTGTGATTGTCGTATTGCGACGTTTTTTTCTTATGTAGTTTATAGTGTTACTGACCGTTCATTTTCGACACGCTCAACACTTTTATTCGTACTCACTTAGGCGATGGCATATCTTGTTCCAGTTCTTTCTGACAACGCACCGAATGGACAACTAGGGTGAAACTTGTACCGAGAGGATCCTCATCATTTATCATCGGTGATTCACTGGAGTCTCGGAGATGAACGTGATTTTCATAATTCTGTACTTGGCCAGATCGTTTGAGATTACAGGAAAGCTATAGCGATCCTTTTACAGTCTGTGGTTTTTCACAATAGTGTTGGTGAGATTAGCACCGAGCGTAGTGGGTGAACGGTCAACGTCCTGGCCTCGCATTTGGGAGGACACTGGTTCGAATCCCCATCCGGGCATCCAGATTTGGGCTTCCCCAAATTACTCCAGGTGAGTGCCGAACTCCTTCCGTTCCTTGCCCACAAATCCATTCCACCTCTAATGCCCTCGACTTGGACGAGGCGTAAAGCCATAAAAAACAATTGATACTCTCTGTGGAACATGAATGTAAACGTTGGATTGGCGTTTCCTTTATGACGTGGATTTTCTTACATCTGACGAAACTGGGGCAGACTTTCGATTTATTGCGCATTCCACCTCTGTTGTGGCTGCACCTCCAGTTAACGTAAAATTCGTACGAGCAGATATGACCAGGGAGAACTCTTAAACATTCCTGGCCCTTTGGAGTTGAAAGCGGGACCCCTACTTTTAACAGCTCCCAGACCGCTCAATGTGTGTTGAGTTGAACCCAGTTAGAGTGTGGGCATGTGAATGCTGTGTGTTTTGCTTGATGCGGCCACAAGGCCGAGTTGAAGAGGTGCGCAGAGCCCCACTTGACTTGTGGCCCGCTTGCGCAACCTCCAGCCTCGGAGGATTGTCTTCCTTCATTCATGCGCCTGCTGACTTGTGCCCTCAATTTCCTGTGTGGGGACCTCAGCGGTCAACACAAAAAGAACTCCACTAATCTGCCCGCCACACTCATCAGGATGTGTGACCTCTCAGTCACAATCGGTGGGGACATAACTCATCTGGTCGTACTCCACTGTCCACTCGGGAGTCCACACACTTGCGGACACCTATCCTCTCTGGTCATGCGGTCAATGGAAAGTCTTGAAAATTTGTAAAGAAGAGGTGTACTGGCATACTTTCGTGTAGTGAAATCTTCTAAGGCGCATTTTGTGATCTTTGGATGATGATACACCTGTAACTGACTTTCCGTCACCGACATGCTATAGCGTGTTGCGCTTATGAAATGAGCGTTGGATACTTTTTGGATGGGTAAAATCTTAAGAGTTCGCGTCACCAACATGCTGTAATAGCAGTAAATATGTAGCTGTAAGTATGACTTGTTGAGCTTGGACAGCAGTGAAAGTATATATTATACTTTTAGCTAATACATGTTTCGCTACCGTGGAGCACAGCACTTTGCGGTAGCGAAACATGGACTTTAGGAATACCGGAAAGAAAGAAACTTGAAACATTTGAAATGTGGTGCTACAGAAGAATGCTGAAAATTAAGTGGACTGACAAAGTAAGAAATGAACGAGTTTTGGAAATGACGGGTGAGGAAAGATGTATGTGGAAGAAGCTTACAGAAAGAAGAGACAGGTTGGTAGGTCATATTTTGAGAAATGCTGGATTAGTTAATTTGCTGGTGGAGGGAACAGTCGAAGGTAAAGAACTGTAGAGGAAGACAGAGATTAGAATATATGGAGCAGATAATTCAGGACGTGGGTTGTAGGGGATATGTAGAGATGAAGAGGTTAGCACAAGATAGGAAGGGATGGAGGATTGCATGAAACCAGTCGAAAGATTGACAACAGCAAAAATAATACAGTATATATATTTATATTTATTCGTTGAGGCCAACTAGGACCACGTTAAGCCTTTGTGCATTTGGCAGCGAGTTTCTTCTTCTTTTGGTCCCAGAACTCCTTCATTCGTTTTGAATGCGCCTGTTTGCGCTCCTCTGTCCAGAGTGTACCGCGTCTTCCATTGGATTGTTCGTCTCGCCTTGTCCCACTTGTCATTAACTTCTTCCGAAACATATCTCTGTTTAAAGCATCTTCTGGTATATATATATATAAAGAATGTTCTTGTTTTTTTTGTCAATGTTCTTCATACAAACACATAGTTTTTATCCTATTATTACTTTCCGTACATATACTTTTAGACTAATAGAAAAAAAAATTCTCTTCTCATTTGATTTACAAAAACCTAAGCCCTCTCTTCGTTTCACCCCTCAACTCAATTTCTGCTAACGTTCTTCATACAAACCCATAGTACTTAACACACATATACTTAAAAACAAGGCGGACTGATAGCTCAGCGCTTGCTTCTGAAAATTTCTGTCTTCCCTCGTGTGTACAAAAACTCATAAGATTTTACCCATCCAAAAAGTGTCCAACGCAAAACTCGTCATAGCATGTCGGTGACGGAAAGTCTCGAACTCATAGATTTACCCCCATCCAAATTCTGGTGAGCAGGAATTTGATTATATGAGTTACGCCGGGACGTCGAAAAAGTGTAGGCCCCTGAGAAAAGGAATTGGCCTTTCTGCCTCTGACGCAATAGCTTGGCACATCTCCTTCGGGAAGATTTGACCAATTTTTATTTTTTTACTATTTTTTTTTTTTATATATATAATATATATATATATATATATATATATATATATATATATATATTTTTTTTACGCCTCGTCGACGTCGTGGTCATCAGAGGCGGGGGATTTGACCAACCTTCCGTTTGTGGACTAAGCTAGATTTTTACTTTTTGAAGCGAAAACTTGTTTAGGCGAGTTCGGCGATTTTTGAATGGCTAAAATCTAATGAGTTCGCGTCATCGACAAGGTAATCTTAACAGTGTATCGGTAGCTGTCTGGTAGCTGAGTGGTTAAGGTGTCTGGCCAGGGAACGAAAGGTACCTGTTTCCAATCACTGTCTCGGCGGGGATATTCATAGACCCTTAACCCGACCTTCACCTCCGGCACAGCTTGCTATGTAATTTGAAGTACGTCAGAACGCTTCCGTGGTTCGGATTCCACGTTAAACTGTAGGTTCTCTGTACCCGGTTAGATTAAGGCTGCTAAGACAGGGGTGTTTTTTAATAATCTCTGACTCGCTAAGCGTACTGAACTCCATCCAAAGAAAATTTTTGGGCAAGAAAACCAATAAATTTATAGTTAAGATTGTGGAGACATATCTAGAATTGTCCAGAAGAAATAAATCCATAAACTTCCTTTTGCTAAAAGCACATGCAGGGGTTCCGGATAACGAAACAGTCGATCAAATGGCAAAGACAGTCGCTAGAATAGGAGACACCTTAGATATCCAGCTTCCGTACACTGACTACCTCTTCAAAATAAAAACAAAGGCTCTGAACAAATGGCAAACTGAATGGGACTCCAGCAAAAGCAGGAAGGGACATCATTATGGATCGATTCAACCCCGAATACTATCCCGCTCATGGTTCTTCAACTTTCCGGGTCATAGAGGCGTCATTTCCACTATAATTAGAATGCGCTTTAACCATGGTATATTCCCCCAGCATTTACATCGGATACACATCCTAAATACTGATATTTGTGATTGCGATAGAGCGGAAATAGGGGATATTAATCACGTAGTGTTTTCATGCCCTAAATATAAACAACATCGACAAAGATTTATAAAACAACTCGTCAACTATGGAATAACTCTCCCAACAAGCATTAGCTGTCTATTGCACGGTAACAACGTGACCATATACAAGTTGCTAAGTAACTTTATAAAGTCAACTAATATAAAAATTTAGATGTGAAAAACTAGTTAATTGTAAGGATTTTAATCATTGTAATGTCAAAAAAAAACAACAACAACAACTATAAGGAACTAACAATAATTTATATATCTGTATATTTCACTGTATCATTTGTAATTATGTGTGAGCAATTGTATTTAAACATAATGTGTCAAACCCCTTTAGGAGATAAACAAAAATGTTCCTTTCTGATGAATCAGTTTACCTAGTTATATCGTTTATATTTTACTATTCATGTCAAGTCTTGCTCTCTTACCTAAATGTAAAATGTTTATAAATGTATGTACAAATGGATGATGGTTGTATAGTGCCTAGGCGCTTAAAGCCAAATAAAAATGAATAAAAAAATAAGACAGGGGTGGAATGCGCAGCCAATAGAAACCCTGTCAGCATATCATTACGACCACACGGAATTATTATTATTTAGTATACCTGTAGCTGTAAGTATGACGCGTTGCGCATACAATATTCATAGTTTTAAGTTTTCTCTTCTGCAGGTAGTCCCCAATGACTAGCAATTGTATGTGTGTTTTGATTCTGGTTTTACGCCGTGGTCATTAGAAGCGGGAATGGCTGGGGCCAAAGGACGAGAAGGAATTCAGCCATTACATTCTGGAGAATCCGTCCCGGCGTTCGCCAGGGGTAATCTTGGGGAAACCATGGAAAACCCAAATCTGGGTGGCCGAACGTGGATTCGAACCCGCGTTCTCCCAAATGCGAGGCCAGAGTGTTACCGCTCACCCTCCGCGATCGACTTTGTTTTCTCCTCAACCGGTATGCTAGTGGGTAATTTATCTTGGAAAATTTTTAAAAGTGGGTTTGTTTCCCTTGCTGTCCACTGTACTTTTGTATTTATTTTGGATGTCTGTGATATATGTTCAGCGTAGTATGTTGTTAGTGAATGAAAGGCGGATGAAGGGGAATGGTGAAACCCCGTGCCGGTCCATTCAGACCAGCGCATCCGGAAAGATGAAAATGAGCCGCCATGCTTAATTTTCCCATCCAAGGGACGGATCGGTGTCAACAGCACCGTTTGCCCTCTCTGTACTGCGAGAGATTTGGGATTTAACCCAAGAATTTGGCGCACAATCTGGTTGTTAGGAATTGTGCATCACCATCGCTCCTACCCTGCCGTTCAAGTTCTGACGATGAAAATTTGTTCGACCACCAAGAATCTAACCAGTTAACCCCGTGTCAGCGTCGGACACCATCCCGATGCCGCAACCAACTGGGCCGGTTACTGCCATACAAATCGAGAAAATAAATGCCACCTCTAAATTAAGTGGCATTTTTAAACGAACATGGTATCTAAACGATAGTCTTTTGTGTCGGTCGAAAAGGTCATCGTTTCTGTTCCTGTTCTTACAGTAAGAACTTCGTGGTTTTGCGTGATTTGCTCCAAATGCTACGCACATCGTTACGTGTAGTCATGTTTCCTTCTTTTTGAAGAAGCCATGATCACTATGTCCAGAAGCTGAGCGGTTAACCGTTGTGTCTGGCTTTCAGGAAAACGTGGGTTCCATTACCGGTTCAGACATATACAGATTTCGGTTTTCCATGTTTTACTGGAATCACTCCAAGTGAATGGCGGGACGATTCCCCCAGAAGGCCATGGGCGAATTCATTCTTGCCCCTTGTCCCCAGACCTTGTGCCTACGATATCGCTCAGATAGCTGTATTATCTATTGTACCTTCGTGGATCAGAGAATGATTAGGAATCGCATAAATGTACTGTAACACCAAAAAAGAAAGACTCTCCTATATTAAAGTAACATTATAATCCATAAAATTGTCGAGTTAGATGTTCATCCTTAAATTTTTTTGTTTGATCGGTAGGTCGTTTCAAAACGTTAAAGAATTCTGCATGTAATTTGGCATTCTTGAAATCTAGAATCCATTATGTCACGGTCGAACAGAATAGAATGATGATATGCTTCATTAGTTCCAAATTCATACACTTTATTGCGTTCCGCAGAGATACTATTTTAATGCGAGATACTTTGGTTTCACTGCAGTTTAATCGAAAAAATTGGGCAATTGCAAATAACGGCAGTTCGAATTGTTACGTATGAATAGAATATTTAGAGAGAAAATAAATCAGAAATAGACTTGTAAAAGGTCTCAGAGCGCATCTTGTTAAATCGCAAAACGAGGTGAAAATTTTTCTGCACTTTTTTGCTATTTTCGCTTTGCAAACTTATGATATATATACTAGCTCGTACCCGCGACTTCGTACGCGTGGATTAAGAATTTTTTTGCCAGAATTGAATATAGAAAGTTGTTGGTAACGAAGGATTGGTCCCAAACAACAACGAGTCGGCATAATATGACAGGAAATCTATCACTATATCATTCTACCGTCGACCTGTCCCTTGAAGAGAATCAATTACCAACATATTTTTGTCACCATTCGATAAGGTCTCAAAATTTCGTGACATTATAACGTAAAAACGTGTACACCTACAGCATTGCAAGACTACCTATGATTTGCCTCGCATTGCACCCCTAACATTGTAATATCTACAGTTTAACATTCAATCCGAATAACCGATGGCCCAGGCGTAACTCTTACGATCAAAAACAATTTTTAACAATTTTGAACGGGAGACCACGACCTAAACATTTTGTAAGCAAGTGCTTCAACCACATAGCTGTCTGACCTCTTACACGGAAAAATACTCCAGAAACGACCATACCGAACGCGTCTGTCTATCGCCGTTCAATAGTACACAGACGGAAAAAAAAAATCCCAACACCAAGAAAAAATTATTGTAGAGTAATGAAATTTGGACAATGCATTTGTCAAGTTAACATGTTTAATTGATTAAATTTTCAAGATCACAGGTTAATTTAAGCTCAAGAAAATGCATTTCAAATGTGAAATACTGTTAAATTAATAGCCGGTGTAACCTCCAGAATTTTGAATGCAAGCCTGCAAACGTGAATGCATTGTGTCATACAGGTTTCGAATGTCACTTTGTGGTATGGAGTTCCATGCTTGTTGTACTTGTGCTGTCAATACTGGGACGGTCAGTGCTGGCTGTGGATGATGCTGGAGTTGTCGTCCAATGATATCCCATACGTGTTCAATTGGAGACAGATCTGGTGATCTCGCAGGCCAAGGTAACATGTCGACACTCTGTAGAGCACGTTGCGAGACAACAGCGGTATGAGGGCGAGCGTTATCCTGTTGAAAAACTCCCCCTTGAATGCTGTTCATGAATGGCAGCACTACAGGTTGAATTACCAGACTGACGTACAAATTTGCAGTCAGTGTGTTTGGTATAACCACAAGAGTGCTCCTGCTGTCGTAGGAAATTGCTCCCCAGACCATGACTCCAGGTGTAGGTCCAGTGTGTCTAGGCCGCAGACAGTTTGGTTGCAGGCGTTCCCCTGGCCTCCTTCTGACCAACACTCGGCCATCACTGGCACCAAGGCAGAACCTGCTTTCATCAGAAAACACAACAGATCTCCACTCCGTCCTCCAATGAGCTCTGGCTTGACACCACTGGAGTCGCAAACGGCGATGGCTTGTAGTCAGTGGAATGCACGCTACAGGGCGCCTGGCTCGGAGCTGTCCTTGAAGTAACCGATTTCTAACAGTTCGTTGTGTCACTGTGGTACCAACTGCAGCTCGAATTTCTGCCGCAGACGCAGTACGATGCGCCACAGCTGTACGCCGAATACGGCGGTCTTCCCTCTCAGTAGTGCCACGTGGCCTCCCGGAACCCGGTCTTCTTGAGGCAGTACCATCCCTTGACCACTGCACCCAACAATCATGCACAGTGGATACATTCCGGCCAAGTCTTTCTGCAATATCGCGAAAAGAAAATCCACCTTCTCGTAGCCCTATTACACGACCTCGTTCAAACTCGGTGAGCTGTTGATAATGGCTTCTTCGTCTTCTTAAAGGCATTCTTGGCTAACATCAACTCACTATGTCAAATCTCAGCGGTAAATAACGTTCACAAACTTTACAGCGCGTATTTAAAGCAAACCTGATTTGCAAGCTCTGAGTAGCGCTACTAGCGCCACACTTATGCGCGAAGCGCGAAATTTGAATCGATGTCATCTTTCAGATGTATAAACACGCCTACCAAATTTCGTTTATCTAACACAAGTCTTTCTTGGTGTTGGGATTTTTTTTTCCGTCTGTGTATTTCGAAATTATGAGACAACATGTGTTATTTATACAGATAATTTTTGAACCAATTGTAGACAGTATTTTTCTCCTCGTTTCAGTGTGCAAAGTTTCATCGAGATCGGATGAAAACTGTGGATTTGTATGGAGAACAAACAAACAAACAAACATACATACATACATACATTCATCTCTATATGGATATATAGATTACTGCACATCACACACACACTGACTGCGAACAACCCCTGAGGTATCAATATAATTTACACCTACAGCACTGCAAGACTACCTACCTACGATTTGCCTCGCATTGCACCCCTAAAATTGTGATATCTGCAGTTTAACTTTCAATCTGAACAACCCACGGCCCAGGCGTGACTCTTACGATCAAAAACAATTTTTAAAAGTCCTTGCCTCTCCGGAGATTTGAACCGGAGACCACGACCCTAACGTGTTCGTAAGCAAGCGCTTTAACCACTTAGCTATCTGACCGCTACACGGAAAAACAGTCCAGAGACGACCATATCCAACGCGTCTGTCTATTGCCATCCAGTAATTTTTCGAAAGTATAAGACAACATGTATTATTTATACAGAAAATTTTTCAACCAAATGTAGACAGTATTTTTCTCCTTGTTTCAAAGGATAAGTGTGCATAGTTTCATCGAGATCGGATGAAAACTGTGGATTTGTTTCACGAACAAACAAACATACATACATTCATCTTTATATATATATATATATATATATATATATATATATATATTTCCAGCCCTGGTATGATTAGGCAGTGGAATGGAGAGAATGGAATTTGAATATGTGTTCAGCTGCCACGCAATTAATATGTCGTGAGATATGGTGGTGGGGGGGAGAACATTGAAAGATAAATTTCTCAATTAACTGCCCTAATTAGTAGATTATGGAATAGCTGTAAAAATTTCAATAATTTTCGTCATTCAAGTTGCATCTCCTCATTCCCCCGTTGGGGAAAATAGTTCCGACGTAGCCTTTGACACATTTTCCATGAAGAAAAAGACTTTTTTTTATATAAAAACACTTTCAGCGCTACCTATGACACAACACAAATCTCAAATTCCTGCTGATGAAGGGCTGGTACAGCTAATATCTTATAGTCGTTAAGTTTTTCCCAGACTCGAATGATTTGTTAATTACTTACAATTGCCTATCAGAGAATTATGATTTGGTCTTATTGGGATACTTCCGGCCATATAAATAAACAACGAGCAGCTGTTCTCACGCTAGACGTACCTACTACACCTTCCTTTCCGTTGTGGATATCTTCTTCCTCGACACAATCACGTAAGACGCCAAATTCTGTAGCTTGTGGAAAACCATCACAGACAGAAGTGTGTGCCACACTTAAAGGTGTGTGGAATTATTAGTCTTGTAACTGAGGTAATAGTCGAAAGTTGGAATTTTTAGAACTAAATATGGTGAGGAATACAGAGATTAGAATATATGAAGCAGATAATTGAGGATGTGGGTATGTTGGGATGAAAAGGGAGGAATGGATATAGAACTGCATGAAACCAATCCAGAGACTGAAGACACCGCAAAAAAATTAGATCTGTAGTACGCACTGTTTACACTACTATGTAAATTAATTCAACGAATACCCCATTGTTTTTTTTTTTTTTTTTTTTTTTTTTAACCATTTCATTCCTCCCAGCAGAAGGCTGGGAGGCGGGCTGCTGGAGAGTCATAGGGAACTCTTTTCAGCCAATCTACTACTACGGGGAGGGAAGGGGGATGGAAGGTCGGCCGTGGCCTTCTAGGGAACCATCCCAGCATTCGCCTAATTGTCTGAGGGAAACCACGGAAAACCTCAGACAGGATGGCCGAACCGAGTTTAACCCCGGTCCTCCCGAATGATAGGTAGGAGGCCAATATTGGCCTCCTCCCATCTCGGTGATACCCCATTGTAACTTTCCTCCATTACTTAAACATATAGTAGTTATTCACAACTGCGAGAACGTAATGCAAATATATTACTTTGTGCGTCAGTAAAACTTATTGTTACTGACGAACCACTGGACCTATAGAGGCGATAGTCACACTATTTGTTTGCAGAGAAACCATGTGAACAAAACAGAAGTGTGCTTGTGGGTCATCAACAAACATTTCCAATTAGAGGTGGTTTCAAGGTGCGGTAAAAACAAATCATGCGATGAAACGTGATTTCATAAGAAGAGGAGAAAACCAAGAAAACGAAAAATTCAGAACTGCTCCTCTGATTTTCTGTATCCAACCAATATTTCTTTGATAATTTATCCATAAACAAACAGTAAAAATCTCAAATTCCTCCTTACGAATTCGCAGGCACGGCTAATATCTTACACTCGTTCAGTTTTTCGCATACTCAAATGGTTTGTTAATTACTTATGAACACTGTTTTTACTGAAGTTCATGGGTTAATTTATCTTAAATCTGCCGACAATTTAGTGAGTGTACAATTTAAGATTTGTGCTGTTAATTCATTGCTAAACTGTCAAACAAATATGTTTAGGTACGTGCCACAAAAAAAGCGTAAGTCGTTTTCAAGTCCGCAACATGGCTTTAGGCAAGGATATTCATGCGAATTTCAGTTGGTGGGATATATGCAAGATATTTCAGATGAAATGGACGAGGGAGGCCAAATTGATAGTGTAGCACTAGATCTGTCAAAGGCCTTTGAAAGAGGGAGCCATAAAATGGGATTAATAAGTAAAAACTATTGGAGTGGATGGGAAAGCGATTTGCTGGGCAGATTAATTTTTAAAAGGTAGAAAATTCAGTATCAAAAGAAGTGGATGTAAAAATGGGTGTGCCATAGGGTAGCGTATTTGGACTATTGCTATTCATTATTTTAATAAATGATTGTGTTGATTGTTTACTATCTGTGTTTTTTATTATTTTTTTAACTGCTTAACGTCTCTTAACAGCGAGGTCTTTAGAGACGGGAAAGGATGGGGGGGGGGGAGGCGGCAAGGAATGGGAAGGAATTCGGCCATGGCCTTTTGAAGGAAGCATCCCGGCATTTGCCTGGAGTGATTTGGGAACCATGGAAAACTCAAATCTGGATGCCCGGACGAGGAGTCGAACCGCCGTCCTCCCGAATGCGAGGCCGGAACGCTAACCGTTACACCACCACGCTCGGTTTTACTATCTGAAATTAGATTGTTTACAGATGACATGCCATATAAAAGGATCAAAATGGTAGAAGACTATAAATAGCTATAGGGTGATCTGGACAGGATATCTGGTTGGGTTGGTAAACATGGGAATGGGATGAAGATAAATGCAAAGAGGAGTCAGCTTACTAGATACACATATAAAAAACTAAAGGTTGATTATGATTATAAGGTGGGGAAAGAATTGCGTGTTGAAAACTTGAAATGTAAATATCTTGGCATTACATTTGATAACAAGCTTAACTGGTCTGGAAACATTGGACAGGTGGTAGGGAAAGGTTTCAAAATTCTGCACTTGTCGGAGAGAGTGATGAGGGTATGTACGAGAGAAGTAAATGAATTGGGTTACAAAACTTTGGTCATACCATTGCTTGAATGTGGTAGAGTAGTATGGGACCCACATTTTGAGTATCCAATACAGGAGTTGGAGAGGGTGTAAAAAAGGTCTGCTAGATATGTTTCTGGAAATTACTGCAGAACGTAATTAGTAACATATGATAAAAGAACAGAAATGGGATTCATTGGAAGACAGGAGGAGGGTGAAGAGAGTCATGGAAGTGTACAAGGCGTATACTGACGATGAGGCATGGAAAGATATTGGGAGTAAGAATTGAAAGTAATGCATGGAAGGGAAAGATTACCATGATCACAAGCTGGCACTCGATTTAAGGCTCGAGGGTGTCGGAAGATTCTCTTTTTTAGGTAAGGGTGTCAGGGATTGGAATAAGTTACCAAGAGAAATGATGAATAATTTAGCAAAAACTTTAAAAGAATTTAAAGTTGGAATTTGT
>CM061919.1:124495359-124680483 GCA_031002005.1 Vandiemenella viatica
GTCGTTGTATGTCGGTAGGTATGGGTATGTGGAAGCTATGGTGGTTGAAAGTGGTCGAACTGGGGCACTTTCAAAGACGTGTGTGTCACTATGTTTCAATTTTGAGCCAAAACTATCCTAGCGCAGATCACTTGTATTTGTGTCTGGTAGTAGCATACATTCACCTATCGTGCACAATGTTCGCCGAATTTCGGTAACTGTGCGAGTGTGGGAGATATGGTGGTTGAAAGTAGACGATCAAGGGATATTTTCGTATTTCGACCAAAGACATGTATGTCCCTATATTTAACTTTGCAGCCTTAAATACCCTGCTCAGATCACTGGTGTTTGTGTGTGGTATTGGCCTCGAGTCTTCCACTGTGCGGTTACATGTCGGTAGCTGTCAATCAATATTCTTTGCAAACACGAGGGAAGTCGTGGGCACCAGCTAGTTAGTGAAATAAAATGGTGAGGTGAATGACTACAAGGCCGAATGTATTAAAAAAAAAATGTCGTATGAAGAACGACAGAAGTAGAACTTTGTGACAGAGGGAGGTGCGGTGATTGGCAACCTGGTATTATTCTCGGCGGTCAGATTGATAATGTCTTTCGCAACCCAAGTAAACAAGAAGTCGCAAGGTTATTCGCAACCCGGAGAAGGTAAACACGGGATCATAGTTCTATTCGCCTGTCTACTGTTCATCACATTATCACACAACTTAAGTGTCAGTTTTCATCATGTCGTCTCCAATAGTACATGTGTCGAGCAAACGATCAAAGTCGGTGCTCGTGGAAAAGTGTCATTTTTTAAAATAAAAAGCCTACGTTAACGGTAACATATTGTGGATGTGTGCACGTCGTACAAAAGAACGGTCTAAAGTGTTGGTAATGACTAACAGTGCCGTGAGTGACACAGTGAAAATATCTGGATCCCACAACCATGATGTACTAAGTGACCGTGAAATTGAACTATTACAGGTGTGTAAAGCCACATTTTGTGTGTCTTTGTTTGTGTGTCTTCAGTAGGATTAGTAGTTTATTCTATCATGCACCGTGCGATGTTCCTGAAACATTTTCTGTGCTGGCAAATGAGACATCTCTCAACATCCCTGAGTGTGTGGAATTCACCAACTAATTATTACAATGTTATATACTGCTGTGCCCCTTTCCACCTGTAATGTGGGCTTCATGTGAACTGCAATCTTCCCGCACAACCAATGGTCCTGAATCATTCCATGCTCATTATAATTCGCAATTTTATCACGCCGACCCGAATATTTGGCTCGTATTAGATGTACTGCGACACATCCAGGTGGAAACAAGGTTCAAAATTAATCGCACAACGCAGTTATATTATCGCCCAAGCATGTTAGTAACGAACAAAAACTCCGAATTAATGAAAATATTCAAAGACCTTATGATTGACAACCTCACGTTCGTAAAAGAAATGGATATTTCGAGCAGAGTTAGGGTCAACCTGAGATAATATCAAATCTGTATTCTATATTAAGATGTTTCATGTGATGTTTTATTGATTGTTCACTTGGTTCTCGACAGCTGAATAAATTTTCAGGAAATCACAAAAATTTTGTTTTATTTTACCTGCTTCACAGGTTCCGAAACACCGATATCGACTGTTAGAATGTAGGTTTCGAAACACCTGATGTTTAATCCGCGGTAATGGCCCTAGGTTGCGAATCATCGACCACCGGTGGCAGAGATACTCGTATAGCGAGTGACCGCACATGAATGAGAGTTTTAGAATGTTATGTTAGCAATGGTATATAGAATTTTTTAAAAATATAAATATCGTTTTGAAAAATTTTTTACTACAAAATATAAAAATATGGGGAAAAAAATACAAATTTACACCTTACCAAGTCTTCAAGAATTCCTTGATCAGGGTGATCACATACTTCAGTAATTGTTGTGAAGTTAATGGTCCCTGACGATAAGCAATATCTTTGTCATCTATTGTTTAACATAACACGCAAACCACACCAACACCTTATTTTTGCTGAACACAATAACAACTCGAACACTGTAACTGTGTAGGTAATGTAAATCCTATATCAAAGAAATGCACATATGTCCAAACACCAATGCACCGCAACTGTGTATAAGACGAAAACAAATATACTGTGTGGGTTACGTGGAAGATATTTCGGATGAACTGGATAAGATAGGTGAAGTACATAACGTAGCACTGGAAGATAAGAGGAGGCAAACAGTGAAGGCAAAATTATTACCGTTTGACAGGACGAAACTATCTGTACCAGCCATTGTTGCCACACGTACTATATTTAATTTAATTTAATTGCACACCCCGGCGACAATTTACCTGCACACCCACTTTTCCCATTTCATGTGAATTCTTTCACCGTTTTTGTAATTATTTATCACTTCTCTTGGTAAATTATTCCAATCTCTTCCCCCCTTACTACGAAAGAAAATCTTCCCATACCCGTATGTCTGAAATCGAGTGTCAGCTTGTGGTCATGGTCATTTTCCACCTTCTATGCACCTCTCCTAATTCATCCAGCAATATCTTTCCACGCCTCATCACCAGAATATGCCTTGTCCACTCCCATGACTCTCTTCGCCCTCCTCCTATCTTCCAACGAATCCCATTCCATCTCCTTCATCATATCAGTTACGGATTGTGTTGAGCGGTAACTTACAGAGACCAACATAGCAGCCCTTCTCTGCACCTCCTCCATCTCCTGTATTTGATACCCAAAATGTGGGTTCCATACTATACCACCATATTCAAGCCATGATCTCAACACAATTTTGTTATCGAATTCCCTTACTTCTCTGGTACACTCCCTCCTCACTCTATCCAATAGGTGAAGGATTTTGAAAACTTTTTTCCAACTACATTATATAGTATTGTACTGTATTTTCCTTTGTCGCACTATATTTTGGCTAGCTAAAAAAAATAACAGTACTTGAATAAAAATTTGTTGGACAATTTTTTTTTTTTTTTTTTTTTTTTTTTTTTTTTTTTGTAACTGCTTTACGTCTCTTTTTAACATCGAGGTCTTTAGAGACGGGAAAGGATGGGGGGCAAGGATGGGGGCAAGGAATTGGAAGGAATTCGGCCATGGCCTTTTGAAGGAAGCATCCCGGCATTTGCCTGGAGTGATTTTGGGGAAACCATGGAAAACCCAAATCTGGATGCCCGGACGGGGATTCGAACCGCCGTCCTCCCGAATGCGAGGCGAGAACGCTAACCGTTACACCGCCCCGCTCGGTGTTGGACAAAATAATAGGCCTAATATTCAAAATGTAACAGACAAAACTAAATGCAACTACTATCGGAATACAAAGGTCCTTTCGTCATTCACAAGCATCACAACTGAGTTCGCAAGCTGCTTGAAAAATATTAAGGTTTCGTACTAAAATCATAATATTATTCTTTTTTTACTTTTTATTTTGTAAATTATTATAAAAACGGCTGTAAAAATGATGAGTGAAGACAAGTTGAGCGTAGCTTTAAGATGAATGAAGTTTCTATGGAAAGACGATTTCAAAAATATAAACTAGAATGGGGAGATAAGTAAGAATGACTAAAACGCGAAATGTGTAGAATTTCGTTCTCCATCAAAAAGAAAGTGGGGTAGGCCAGATGAGTTTTAAATCTAGTACATATCCACCGCATGACACTTTGTACGATATTATTATTTGCGAATATGGCATCACGGAACACTTTGATTCTCATCATGGCTTGTGGTTAAGAATTTGACTGATATTTCCGCTTGGTAGTTAAAACCTGAGATTGTAAGATCCTTGGGGGGCATCCATAAATTACGTGAGGTGAAATAGGGGAGGGGGTCCGGCGAAATCTCACCAGATCTCACCAGGGGGGAGGGGGGGGGGGGTCTACGGAAATCTCACGTGAGATTTTGCGAAAAATTTGGGAACAGTAGAGCCAAAAAAAGGTCTGCAATTTGCGCCAAAGTCGATTTTAGGAGGGTATTTCGTCAAAAAAGTTAGGGTGTGACCTAAAAATAAAAAAAAAGGTCTACAAAAGTTTCGAGGGCGATTTCTAGGGGTGGTTCTCACGGACCAGATCTCACTAGAGGGGGAGGGGGGTCCGGCCAGATCTCACGAAATCTCACCAGGGGGGAGGGGGGCCTCAAGAAATCCGGAAAAACACCTCACGTAATTTGGGCGAACGAGGGGGAGGGGGGGGGCGAAGCTTAAGTGTTGCTGTATGTCTGAAATTGGTGTAATTTGTTTTCTATGATGAGTGTATTTTTGTTCGTATAATAATAATACTTCCGTGTGGGCGTAATGACCTGGTGGCAGGATTTCTATTGGTTGCGCATTTTGCCCCTGTTGTAACCACCATGAGGGGGCGTCCATTAATTACGTGAGGTGTTTTCTGGCATTCCGGACCCCCAACTCCCCTGTAAAATGACGTGAGATTTTGGTGGAGACCCCCCCCCCCACGAATGGACCTAGCAACATTTTGAGTTTTTTTTTATGCCTCATATTCCAAAGGGCGGTTATACCCCCTTAAAGTCGTTTTTTTTAGCTCTACCATTCTACAAGAATTTTAAAACCTCACGTGAGATTTCCGTTGACCCCCTCCTCCAGTTTGGTGAGGTTTCGTGAGATTTCGGCGGACCCCCATCCCCCCTGTTTCACATCACGTAAGTAATGGATGCCCCTAAGCTAAACCGGTAATGCCACTGGGGGACAGGGGACCTACAGTTTAACGTGGAATCCGCATCACGGAAGCGTTCTGGCGTACTTCACGTTACACAGCAAGCTGTGCCAGAGGTGAAGGTCGGATTAAGTGCCTACGAAAATCCCCGGCGAGTCAGCGATTCGAGTCGGAGAACTTTCGATCTCCAGTCAGACGTCTTAACCACTGAGACACAAAACCGCTCTTTTTGTTCGTGAAATAATATGTAGTCTATGAGCCGGAGATGGGTACCGTCCCTGCAATCCTGCAAAACTGCCTAAAAACCGCTTTCAGGAAGGCGGGTACGTGGCGTCCACAACTTGTACCTGGTCCCCTTGTACCTCCCCAATGTATTGTGGTAGCATCTTGAATGCGCAGCCATCTTGGTCGGTCTTTATATGATATTTATTATTTGTTTTAACATTAAACGATTATTTATTAGGAGTCAATTGTGTATTAAAGCATAAGTTTAAATCAAGAGATCTTTTTGTTTATTCCCAGAGTATACTTTTCTTGCAATACACTGCGTTCGTAAAATACTACATTTGGTTGACTATCTTAGTACCTACGGTCAAAACGGACTGCATGCTAACAATGCATCTGAGGCGTAACGCCGTGATTTAGACATCTTTGTTACAGCTCAGAACCAAATAGAGAGGATAACGGACAATGAAGAGGAGCACAAAAACAAGCGTGGCATTTCATAGTGGAATTGAGACGTGCGGGTCGCCGCAGCGGGGTGGGGCCGGTTAAATTATGCGCGTTCGACCCGTTCGCTCATTGTGCGCGGCTGAGTCAGCGGCGGCGTGTATACAAACCACTCGATCCGTCGCGAATGCCCTACTTTGCGCGCCTAATCCTATCAAAATATTAGTCCTCGCCGAGAGAGCCCCGCAAATCCGTCCGCGGGGAGAAATAACACGGGACACAAAGCGGGCACAGCGGCGTAAACACAGCTACCGCCGCCGCGCGGCTGGGAACCGGACGCGGAAAACCTCCGGTAGCCGCTCTTCAGGGACGAGTGTTATTGCTGGGGCAAACTCGGCGCGAAGAAAGAGTTGCGGAGACATGGCTCAGGACAACAACGGAAGAACGTTTAGCCGTTGTGGCGGTCGAGAAAGATCACCATTGGTGGTCCATACTAAACAGTCTTTATTAGTTTACTTAAGTTACCAAGAAAATCTACTATATAATTTGGCAAAGCTCACTCATTCACTCACTTCGATAGCTATTGGCTGGAGAACAGTGTCACGTGTCAGCCTTCACTCGCAAAACAGCGACCAGAGATACAAATACAGGAAATTCGAGGTTATGTTCAAAATTTAATATCTAAGCAACTGCTTCCAAATTAATTGCCATAATACATTCATTAAGTTTGCTTTTCGTAGAGTTTCATAGTTAAAAAAATATTCATAAATTTTGCGGCTGAAAAAACGTGGATCTGCTTTTCAGTAACATGTTCCTAATGATAGCAACTTAAAAAAAAAAACTATAAAAACTAAATTACTCATGGTCTGTGCTGTAACCACGATTGCAATTGTCATTCTGGCTTAGGATAAATTTCAGTTTATTAAAACTTTCACTAATGTTGTTG
The DNA here is from genome assembly GCA_031002005.1 of Vandiemenella viatica. Lineage (NCBI taxonomy): Eukaryota > Metazoa > Arthropoda > Insecta > Orthoptera > Morabidae > Vandiemenella > Vandiemenella viatica. The sequence continues at coordinate 124,501,629 of CM061919.1, forward strand.
TTTGACCAAAGTTTATGCATTACGGCTCATTTGCTTTTTAGGTATTTTATTGACCACTTTCGTCAATGGTCTTCGATCATGTTCATTGTACGTGAGTTATTAGGTTATTTTAAGTAGACATCAGAAAAAAATATGTTACCGAATCAACTATTATAGTAATTAATTTCTTTGAATTGCTCAAATGTTTAATAATATGTATTAAGTTCTCTGGCCGTTACAGATACTATGACCAATGAGTGTTTGCCCAGTCTGAATAAAAATCCGTGATCCTTTCAGAGCAAACAGGAACTTCTCAAATTTTTCAGAGTGAACTTTAAGGGTCAAATCTAAGTCAAGTTTGTAAGTAAGCAATTATACGATTCCGCTATAGTCCCTGTTCGTTTTTAGTACCTACCTCTATTAATGTTTCTGGTTTCTTCATGCACAAGAGATTTTATTAACTCTGAAACACAAGGAAAGTTTATATTTGGTCAAATCGGGTCAACCTGTCATAATTTTTCATCTTAAAAACCGGAACTACTCTAGATCCGTGACGATACGCAAAAAACGGTGACGGGCTTTGACTAGTTGATGAATAATTTGCCAAAAACGGTGAAACAACTTAAAATTTACATTTTCAGAGGGCAAAAGTAGGTGGGTTCAGGTAAGAGGGAAAAATGAGTGTGTAGGGAAATTTACACCAGAGCGTGCGTTCCATCGCAATTAAAATTATTATTATTTTTTTTAAAGTTCTAGGTGCTATGACGTCCTATAACGCTCCTCGTTCCAAAAAAATCATTGGAAGCCCAGTGCTTCGTATTCGTATAAAATATTTTTCCCGTCTATCCCTGTATACCATACATACCTATTTACAGTAATAAAACACCAAGCCTTGTGTAGTTACTTCCATCATGCGTTGACGTCATGCAGCCAGCCTTCGTTGCTGGATTAATAACGGCCAGAGTTATTAAAAGACAATACAGCTTATGAGAGTTATTCAATTCAATTTAATTTAACTGCAATGGAGCGCACGCTCTGGTGGTAATTTCCCTACAGGTTACTAGTTTTGGTCGAGGTCATTAGAGGCGGGATAGTACTGGCCGCAAAGGAGTGGGAGGAATTCGGCCATAGCCTTTTGAAGTAACTATCCTGGCATTCGGCTGGAGTGATTTAGAGAAACCATGATAAACTCAAATCTGGAAGGCCGGGCCGAGATTAGAACTCACGTTCTCCCGAATGAGCGGCCAGAACGCTACCGCTCGCCCATCACGCCCGGCAAATTACTACTGAATATATTATTTTAAGCTGAGAAAGTATGTATATTGTAATGATCATTTTGATTTACTACATTGTTTTAGTATCAAGGACAAGGTACAATAACAGATGAGATTGATTCATAATTTCCCAAATAAGATGATAAATTAAAATTAAAAAATAAACAATCGTAGTAGCGAAGAGAGAAGCGTGATTATTCGATTTTTTTATGTAGCCGATACTGTTGAAACGAGCACGCTGAGTAAAATCAGACAAGAAGTGGGAGACTGTTTGGCACTGGTAGAAGAGTCGGAGGGACGCCACGGGAAAAGGCGGTGACTTTTTATTTGCATGTAACAACTGATGTCTGTTTTCGCGCATCGGAGGATTTTGTGAGAGACCACCGAGAGGTCCGAAAAGTTGGAAGGCGAACGTGTGATTATTACCATTGAGAGATAAAGACGCAATCGTTTCTTAACTTGTTTTTGTCGTGCCATGACTACAGGTAAAACAGTTTTTGTGGTGACCAACGAAGATTTTAAAAGTACAAGTGATCGCCGACAGCCTAGGAGTATTCTGAGAAGCAAACCGACTGCCAAATATTCTGTAACCAATAAATAAATACAGGAAAAAATATAGTTCCTATGATTGTATATTTTTAAGTTTCTGCAAATGATGAGTGAGAGGATGGCTGGGGCCAGGGTGCCTGTGCTAGAGTCAGGACTTCGGGTCGGAAGGGACAACTGGACGGAAGGCCCGAGGAGAAGACGTGTTGGTACGCCGTAGGACAAAGTGTGATAATGTTATTACGCTTAATGAAGCTGATAGAAGTCTATGGTGAACTCACCATTGTGAATAGGACAGTTCGTCAACTTAGTTCCAATTACTATGAGTTATTGAGTGGTAATATAGTGGCCTGAAGGTCAAACAGTCAACAATACAGTCTGCAGTCGATAAACATTGGTAATTTACGCATAAACTTAATTTCAGCTACATTCCAATTTACGTGATCTAACCAGTCAATATAAGAATGATCTGGACCCGTAATTGTCGTGAATTTGTGCTAGCTGAGTGGTGCCCTTAAATCATACAACTTACTCTCTAATAACTGCGTAGACTTCCGCGGTCATTGTACGTGTTATTTTAGTTTTCCGGGTGGAGTCGCGTCGATTTATCAGCTGTAACTCAACATTCACCCGGCAGTGAAAATTGAATTTTATTTCAGCGGACAGGCGTTGTGGCCCTATAGAGCAGATGGGGGCCAAGGCGGGTTAGAGAAGCACTGGAAATACGAAAGAGACATAGCAACATGAGTGCTGATAGGGGCTAACAAGTTGACCACATTATTTGGCCATACCTGCTGAGAAAAACGCAAGATGAACGACCCCATTCGACAGGCTACGTCATCGCGGACGGTTAGCGCGCGCACTCCCTCTGCTACATATAGGTGACAGTGGCAACAGACACGGCAGTCCTCTGATGAAAGTCACAGCACGATGGCTGAAACGTTAGTTTTTTTCCTAAACAATGTACCCGGAGAACCAAGAAAATTTTTTTTCGCGATATGAGAACAATATGAATTTCCAGCATATTTGATGCATGGAAATGTCTCAAGTTAGAGACGTCATTTAACGACCCTGAAACAATAAAGGTTTTCATGAAATTTTATGTTAGTCTTTTTAAGAGACAAATTCATATCACCTTAAATAATTTGATTTCCTTGGTTAGTTACTAATTTTCCTTTGTATTTTTGACATCTTGTGTGCATACGTCGCACTGTGTATGTAAAGAATTTATTTTTCATAATGTTTTTGAATATGAGTAGCTGTCAAATTGTGAAACTTGTATACAGTTAATATAAAGATGCAAAGTATCTCATCTCTCCTCCTATATTTATTTTACCGAGCATGGTGAGTGAGCGATACAGCTCTGGCCTTGCATTCCGGAGGACTCGGGCTCGACTCCCCGTCCAGACATCCAGATTTGGGTTTTCTATGGTTTCCCCAAATCACTCCAGGAGAATGTGAGGATGCTTCCTTCAAAAGGCCAAGGCCCAATTCCTTCCTGTTTCTTGACCCAGACCTTTCCCGCTCCTAATGACCTCGACGTCGACGAGGCGTAAAACCAGCTTGGGAAACTCACTTGGAGCGATTTTGCTAGCAGCAACAGCGGATTGGGTTATGAACGGTGAGAGTACTGTGTGGAAGTGGCCTGGTTAGTGGTGGTAGAGAGCACTTGAGTCTTCCCCCAGGTGAGACGAGCTGTTAATGAATAACCACAGCCGAGGTGAGCCGTCGGCTCGTCCGGCCACAAAGGGGCTGACCGCAGGACCGGCTGGCCGTCTTAATAGCATTAACTGAGCCGCTGTCAACATCGGACAGCCACCGACATTAACATCCAGCGCCTAAGTGGCTCCCTCGCCGCGCCACCGGTCGGAATGTATATACACGCTACCCGTCCAGTTGCTCACTGCGACACATTAGCCACAGGTCTTTGAAACATATCTGGAATGCTATTGAAACATGCATATTTCTTTTTCTCTCGGATCTCTGTCAACAACTTTCCTTATAGCTTCAGTCTGTTCGTCTCTCCCTTCAACTTTTGAAGAATGTTAACGCATATAGAATGATACAGGAGGAATGGTAAATGTTGAAGGCGGTGGTAGTCTTAGGAATATTGAGTAAAAAAGTCCATATAAACATGTGTCAAATTTCCATTCGTTTTGGAGATACAGTTGTTGGATTGTTATGCATAAAATAAACATCAGAAAATTATCAAGACCACACAAGAAACTTACTGAAGCACTTTAGACATGCATATATATATTAAAATAGTTTAAATTAAATGTTCGAAAATCTCACCATCGACTTCAATCAACTTTGCAGCTCTTTTCGCAACAGTACGTGTAGCTCTTCTGAATACATCTTGCTGTAATTTTATGAGGGTAGCAGTGTTTACAATTGGAGCGAGTAATTCGTCTCTTGCGTTTAATTTTGGTCTGTACACTTCGTTTTTCAACCATCCCCGCACACAAAAATCTAATGGGGTAAGCTCGGGCGACGTTGGTGGCCATAATATTCCAGCACCTGTATCTCCAAAATGAATGGAAATCGGACACATGTCTATATAAACTTTTTTACTCAACATCGTTCATAGTACCACCTCTTTCAATATTGACTGAATTACCCTATATACATAGGAGAAGCGTAAGAAAGTCTGGTTCTTCCACATTTGGAAGACTGTTGCGGCGTTTGGGATCCGTATCGCAAGGGATTTATTACCACCGTAGAGAAAATACAGAGAAGAACAGCTCTACGGAAACGTCACAGAATTAATACATAGATTAGTGTGAGACTGTCTGGTAGACCGACGACATAGGTTTCGTTTGAATCTATTCGGTACCAAGCGAACACCCACAGAGTTGAGACTAGTTTTGGTGTAAAGCACTCTCTCTTAGCCACTTAGATGTGGATGTAGACACATTCATGACTAGTTTAATCGCACGTCAAAAATCACGGGTGTTACCTATGGTCGTAGTAGGAATTTGTTCTGAGAAAGTTTCTAAGAGAATAACGATTTATTATTATCTTTTTGTCAATGTTTTCCGTGATGTGAGTTAACTTTCTCTGATTAGATTTGCAGATTATTTAGCTAGGATGTTTTTAAATAACTGCATTTAATTTTAAATGACGGATTTTTTTTATTTTTATGAAAAAGTTTCTAAGTAAAGTTTAAAGTGAAACGAATAGCTATTATTTAATTGATTAATATATTTAGTGATTACCTACGTTTCGCATAAACTTTATCGAAGTAGTTAATAAACATCCCTGTTTCTTATTTTTTGTCAAAAAAATTCGTAGGTTATGCAGTAACCTGGTTCTTCCAACAGCTACATAGAACACAGTGCAATCATCGGATGCTCCTCTACATAAATGAATTTCTGCATCTTGTCGTCATGAACAAACAAAACGCGGTATGTAAATTTAAACTAGCGTCGCACTGTAATTTTTTAAATCACTGCTTAATACTATAAATTTTTATATGAATGTAGACTTTCCCGGCGTATTGATGCAGTGAATTCTTCACGGGAGTCCAGCCGGATAGAGCCATAGAATGACGACGTTATATTTTTAGATATTACTTCTTGATTTCCCGTGAAGAATTCACTGCTTAACATTATAATTTTTATTTTTGCTTTTCGTATTTTCGTGCAATTACTTCCACAATAAACACTTTACTTTAAACTGCCATTGCAGTTGCAAATAAAATCAAACGTAGTTATTTGTTTGAAATTTACCCTTCCGTTTAAAAATATAGGCCCATGTTCAAATAACATGAAACGCAGTTATTTATTTCAAATTCCCTGGTTACCCCAGAAGCGCTGTGGTTGCGGCCAGTATAACTAACACTTCGTGCATCATCGCTCTCTCCGAGGATTGCCGAAGTTTAGAGTTCATGGCCAGAGTACGGGCGTAGCGCAGTTTACTGAAGTGTATAATCCATATTCTCTACTATCACTTTAGACCCTCTTATTTATATCTCCGTTTGCAATAATTTAAATTTACGTGCATTGATCATAGGCTTGTGTAGCCTCAATTTTATTTAAGGTTTCTTATTCAAATGAAAACGCTCTGCTTTTTGTCAATTTTTCTCAGCCCTATAACGTTCCCTGTTTCGTTAATCCAAAGCCGAATATCGTATTTAAAATTTTGTAAAATGTTGTTGATGGGTTTCATAGGAAAACAAAAGGTCGAGAAAAAAACAACTTTCTTTTTCGCCTTAGTATGTGGGATACAGAGCAGTGATTGATAACATCTTAATAGAACTAAAGAGAGCATTCAATAGAGATCAACAAGCATTGGTGTTTGCGGATGATGTAGCAGTATGGGGTAAAACCGAAGAAGGAATACAAAACAAACTGAAAATTTGGAATAATAATTTTGAAGAATGTGGAATGAAACTGAATAAAAAAAAGTAGTACTAAAAATAAGCCGAAAGAATACAGACTGTCATATAAAATTACAAAACCACCAAGTTGAAGTTGTTGACCAATTCAGCTACCGGGGGAGCATTATTGCTAGTAACGGTAGAAGTGAGTTAGAAATAATGAATAGAGTAACCAAAGGAGCCAACTTCTACAGTACCGTGCGGGGCTTACTATGGGACATGAAGGTTCCCAGAAGAACAAATATTGTTTTGTACAAATCATATCTCATTCCTATTCTCGCATATGCTTTGGAAATATGCACACTAACATCAAGGGACCTTAGCAAGGTCCAAACATGTGAAATGAGGTTACTTAGAACGGCCCTCCAGAAAACTAGACCATATAAAGAATGACCAGATTAGATCAGACCTAGAGCTAAGGGAATCCATGGAAGAGAGACTTAGGTCATCAAGACTTAAGTGGTTTGGGCGTGTCAATAGAATGACTAGTACAAGACTACCATAACTTATTTGGAAAAAAAGGATAGTGGGCAAAAGACCAGTGGGAAGACCAAGAAGAAGAGGGACAGTCCAACTGAAGGAGGACATAGAAAGAAGGGGCTGGAACTGGGAATAAATCACGGACCAAGAAACTTTTCTGGATAGGAGACAGTGAAAAACGATCGTATACAACAACCAAGGCTCATAAACCACGCCCGGGAAACTGGAGATAGTCCCCAACGATAATCATAATGATGTGGGATACAGATGCAAGAGCACGTTAAGAGAAAGACTAATTGTAAGATATTTTTTCCAACTCTTTCCTCTGGAAAATAAGGACGTCAGTCACCTTCAATTTTCGACAATTTTGAGATCTAGTCTTCGTCAGAAATGTTACTATCTAAAGTTATCCGCATTATAGACCACAGTCAGTATTTTAACGAGCAATGCTAGAAATACTTATACCTATTCGTAAATTACAAGCAGAACAAATAGAAGATTTTAATCTCTGGTTACTTTGCAGTGCCCCTATTGCTTGGATTATGGGCCGCTTCCATTTCTTTGGGTCTAACAACTGTAAAATTCAGATTAGACTCATACTGTGCGCAATAAAAGCTCATGGCAAGAGGTGTAGTGTTACAAAGCAGTAACATGCGCTTCTTCGCCGATATAAAGAACGTCGGCATTGAAATATACCGTTGCGTTCAAATGGTTTGAATGCTTTCTATGTTATGAAACTGTGAAGGGGCGCGGGGCGCAGCGAGCAAGCTCTCTCTGCTTCATAAGTGCGTTGTCGATGGATCAAACCTCCCTGCTGTTAACTTTTCATTTATTTATTCAAATGTGTCATTACATAACTCTCGGCTATAAGTTTCAACCATTATGCATACAATAACGTCATTATTTTGTTTACAAACAAAGTTATAATTTGTAGTTGTTTCATGCAAATTACACTTCTGGAAATTGAAATAAGAACACCGTGAATTCATTGTCCCAGGAACGGGAAACTTTATATACACATTCCTGGGGTCAGATACAACACATGATCACACAGACCGAACCATAGGCACATAGACACAGGCAACAGAGCATGCACAATGTCGGCACTACTACCGTGTATATCCTCCTTTCGCAGCAATGCAGGCTGCAATTCTCCCACGGAGACGATCGTAGAGGTGCTGGATGTAGTCCTGTGGAACGGCATGCCAAGCCATTTCCACCTGGTGCCTCAGCTGGACCAGCGTTCGTGCTGGACGTGCAGACCGCGTGAGACGACGTTTCATCCAGTCCCAAACATGCTCAATGAGGGGACAGATCCGGAGATCTCGCTGGCCAGGGTAGTTGACTTACACCTTCTAGAGCACGTTGGGTGGCACGGGATACATGTGGACGTGCATTGTCCTGTTGGAACAGCATGTTCCCTTGCCGGTCTAGGAATGGTAGAACGATGGGTTCAATGACGGTTTGAATGTACCGTGCACTGTTCAGTGTCCCCTCGACGATCACCAGAGGTGTACGGCCAGTGTAGGAGATCGCTCCCCACACCATGATGCCGGGTGTTGGCCCTGTGTGCCTCGGTCGTATGCAGTCCTGATTGTGGCGCTCACCTGCACGGCGCCAAACACGCATACGACCATCATTGGCACAAAGGCAGAAGCGACTCTCATCACTGAAGACGACACGTCTCCATTCGTCCCTCCATACACGCCTGTCGCGACACCACTGGAGGCGGGCTGCACGATGTTGGGGCGTGAGCGTAAGACGACCTAACGGTGCGCGGGACCGTAGCCCAGCTTCATGGAGACGGTTGCGAATGGTCCTCTCTGATACCCCAGGAGCAACAGTGTCCCTAATTTGCCGGGAAGTGGCGGTGCGGTCCCTACGGCACTGCGTAGGATGCGACGGTCTTGGCGTGCGTCCGTGCGTCGCTGCTGTCCGGACCCAGGTCGACGGGCACGTGCACCTTCCGCCGACCACTGGCGACAACATCGATGTACTGTGGAGACCTCGCGCCCCACATGTTGAGCAAATCGGCGGTACGTCCACCCGGCCTCCCGCATGCCCACTATACGCCCTCGCTCAAAGTCCGTCAAGTGCACATACGGTTCACGTACACGCTGTCGCGGCATGCTACCAGTGTTAAAGACTGAGATGGAGCTCCGTATGCCACGGCAAACTGGCTGACACTGACTGCGGCGGTGCCCAACCGCTGCGCAGCTAGCGCCCTTCGACGGCCAACACTGCTGTTCCTGGTGTGTCCGCTGTGCCGTGCGTTTGATCATTGCTTGTACAGCCCTCTCGTAGTGTCCGGAGCAAGTATGGTGGGTCTTACACACCGGCGTCAATGTGTTCTTATTTCAATTTCCAGGAGTGTAGAAATAAAACACAATATTTCAAATAACAGTGAAGTGAGTACAATTTATTGAAAAGTTTCCTATATACTTGCAGATAATTTACAGTTAATGAGATGTAGTAGCCGCAGTATCGTACGAACCAGAGAGATGGTTACCACAGAAACATGGAAAGCAAAAAAATATCACATCTACCATATCTGATAAATGATGCGTTTTCACCCAAATAATTGTTTTTAAAGTATCTGTTGGGAAACACCTCTGATTTACTTTCAAAAAATTGTTCTTTTGTCCGTCAGATGTGATAGAAACCAAACGCATCTTATAATATCGGAAAAAAATGGGGATGACAACTGGTGGTGAATTGGATTTTTATACAATCTTCTCTGGAACTGATCTCACGCTCTCGCTCGATTAAATAAGCACAATTTTGATGGTAAAAATTCTTCTCGGGTGTTCTGCCGGATCAGTTCTTCCACGAGCGACGTTTCGACAACAGACTCTGTTGTCTTCAACAGGCCTATTGTCGAAACGTCCCACATGGAAGAACTGAACACCCGAAAAGAATTTTTCTCATCTGTACGCCGGGAAAGACTCAACTCTCAATTTTGAAGGCACTAAATCAGATTTTTACCTGCTGGTGAAAGTAAACTTCACTATACTGGACGAGAGGAGTGCACTTAGGAGGAATGACCTTCAATGTGCCCGTTGGTAACTTTTTATCGCCCTGAAACATCTGACTATAAATAAATAAAAGTGTAAGTAGTGACATTCGTTCCGGCCACGTCGGGTTTATGAAACAGAGAGCTTGCTTGTTGAGCCACGAGCCTCTTTACAATTTTCTAACGTAGAAAGTATTTGAACGCTACGGAATATTTCAATGCCGATTTTCTAGACAACGGCGAAGAAGCGCGTGTTACAGCTTTGCCACATTACATCTCTGGCCAAGAGTTTATATTATACACAGTATGAATCTAACGTTAATTTTACAGTTGGCGGCCTTCCCCTGTATCTTACCACCCACTCTATTCCTCTATTTGCCATATACTGCTTTAATTGATCCATAAATCTTTTCCTCGGTATACCCCTTCATTACGATGCCCTCAACTTTTCAAATCCAGCCATACTCCTGGCTCTCTGAGGTTCCATTCGTTTGATCAATACAATAGTATCATGTTCCTGATATTTCACTGAGTTTGTTCTGAGATTTCCCACAAACTTCTTGATTTCAGGTTCTGTGTAATATTTTTTGTATCTTCTTTTCTTCCTGCGAGGATGGCTTTCATCTCTTCGACGCTGAGGTCATAATAAGCGATTGGAATAGATTGGTGGCAAGGAACGGGTAGAAGTTCAGCTATGACCTTTCGAAGGAAACATGCCCGTGTTTGTTTTGAGTGTTTTCAGTAAATCATAAAAAATCGAAATTTGGATTGCTGGAATTGGGATCGAACCCAGTCCTTCAGAATATCAGGCTGGAGGTCATACTTCACGGTCAGTTTGCCTAGCTGTGTTCAGAAACTTCATCACTGTACTTTATAACTGCTATCTCTTTTTGAGATCCAATTACTCGTGACGAATAAATTGCTCTAAGCCGGTATTAAAGGAGGTATTCAGACCGGTAGCAACAGTAGGATAATAGACGAGTCTTGTTTCCCGTCATGCGCTAACTGCAACCGTTTAAGCGGTCTCTGCGCTTTGTTTGTGTTTCCGCAGAACAAAAAGATCCGGTATGCAGGCAAACCGGCTCTCTTCAGAGCACTCATCTCGCGAGCGAAGATTAACAGTTCCTTTCAGTGACGGACGCTGTTCCGAAATTCATGGCGACTGGTCCAGTGGAGGGTGAATGCAGATCGGCGTGGCCGCTGGATAAACATACTGCCGCATTCGACACTTTGCTGGCTTCCTTTGTGAAGCGGCAGCTGCCCCGTCGTGTAACCCTTTGGAGCCGTCTGCTGGTGACAGGGATAATCCCATCCAAGCAGCTGGCCTCACAGCGCCACCGGTGTAATCTCTCACACAGCACAGGACCAAACGCAGGAATTTACCAACCAAACGTAATTATCTACTGCCGTCGGCATTGGACGAATGGCTCCGTGTTAGTCACCATTAAATCCGTGCTGCTCGAGATGAATTATAGATTATTCGGTAATATTGGATATGGGTATACTGAATTTTCATTTCATCATCCGTTCAAATAGCTGCATACCGTGAGCAAATAAAGTAATTTAAATGATTCTTGGTATTCTGCCTTCAGAATTAATTGCAATGGCTCGCACATCACATTCTGGTGGCAATTTCCCTGCACACCCATGTTCCACCCACCCCTCCTCCCCACATTTTCGTGCACCCTCACACATTTGCCCTCTACAAATTTCAACTTTAAATTCTTTCAACGTTTTTATAAATTATTCATCATTCATCAATTCACCAGTGATCCATTTACAATAGTAAATTTACAAAGCAATCTAGTTAAGGAATAACTTTTTCCACTGTTCGTAACAGTTCTTACAATCGTTTTCTGAAATGAAGGCCTGTCTCCAGGTTCCAAAATATTTCACAAACATTTATTACGGCAGTGTATTTTACAGTTGGTTGAAAATGAGGACAGAGATGGACTCCCTCGAAACATCCCATGAAAATGACATTAACACGGGGCTGGAAACCCGAGCGCATTTTACTCATTCATTCACTTTTTGGTTGGTCGTGGTTTTAAATATTATTTTTTTACTTATAGCTTTACGCCTCGTCGACGTCGAGGTCATTAGAGGCGGGATGAGATTGGGTACAAGGAAAGGGAAGGAATTCGCCCATGGCCTTTTGCAGGAAGCATCCCGGCATTCGCCTGGAGTGATTTGGGGAAACCATGGAAAACCCAAAACTGGATTGCCCGGACGGGGATTCGAACCGGCGTCCTCCCGAATGCGAGGCCAGAGCGTTAACCACTTACCCACCACGCTCGGTTCGTGGTTTTAAGAAATTACTTCAGGCGAATTGTAGGATGTTTAATTAATAAAAGTCAAAGTCGTTTTCATGTGGTTCCTTGGCACCAATAGTATCCCGGCTCTAAAGACCACATCGACCGTAAAGACGTAATTATAAAATAAAATTGTTTTCAAAATAGCTAATATGTTTTTCGATCAGACGCAATACAAACTTTGCTCGTTTTCACTAAATGTTGTTTAGCGAGACATACTGGGAAAGTTATATTAACTCGTTGCGAAGCCATTGGGTTTTGCAGGGTTGGTGGTGGGTGCGGTGCAGACGTGGCAATTAGCCCTGTGTGTGGTCTCCGCTGTGAGGGGTGGGTGGGGACAGTGGTTCTATTGTGAGGCGGATGAAATGGCCTGTCTGTCAGCGAGGGATTGGCGTAGTCAACACTTTCGCTCATCCGGCCAGTTACCAAAGCCGACGGCCCCGGCTTTGTATGTCGATGATGTCGCCTATAATCCGACACAGAAAGACCTTCAACTAATTCCAAACTACCAGGCTATCAAATACTATATGCCGCGTAAGTAATCAAGGCCTAGGATACCTGATATATTGCACTTTCGTTTATGTTGGTATGTCCTTCTGAGATCCTGAAAAGAGAAGAAAGTATTTAAGAGTAAAAAAAAAAAAAGACTGTAGCCCAGCAGATGTAAAACATAGAATCTGACGGTTATTGAAAGAATTTGTGATTAAAGAAAACCAATAAATAAATATGGAGAAAAAAGTATTTTTATTATTATAATATACAGACTGTAAATGCAAGACAAACATATGTTTTAATATAGCCTATTTTCTATGCAGTTACGGAATATTATTTGATGTATTTTCTGTAATTTCTGTTAATAACTGTTGGAGGTGTATTAGACGATATTAAAGAAATAATTGGCGTAGGAAACTGAAATAGGCCTATGTAACAAAAGTATTAGACGTCATGTTATCGAGGTATTTTGATAATACGGCATCGGTTGTTGTTGCATATGTAGTTGTAGGTTCAATTGGGTTATTATTCATTTTCAAATCAAATTTTTGTTCAAGGGCTGTTGTCAAAGGGTTTGTGTCGTATGTTGCAAAATTAACATTTAAGTATCGTGCTAAAATCATCGGAAGTTCGTCTAAATTATCTTCTAAAATCCTTGAACCTTCGCGAGTAATTGACGGTGTAAATTTTTTTATGATTTCTGTGACCTTTTCATTTGGTGAAAGAAATATACACAACAACCATAAGGAAGTCTCTCCCATCATCCATTTTAACTTGAGAAGCACATATATCACCAATAGCTGGTTGGGTAACCTGAAATTTCTATATTGAGCTTAGTGATTCGAACTATATTTTTATTAAAAAAAGTTCCTTTTTTGAGAAATAGAATCCTGTAAATCTGAAGACTTTTTGAGTCTTTTGACGGCTTAAAATTAATATACAGGTGGATGTATATATCCAGCGTTTTGTGTACGCTTGCCGCTTGTTGGCATTCGTAAACACATTGCTAATCTCAAATGAAAAAATAAAGTGAAATGATAATAATATATGATTTACTAACCCTTTGTTTGAATCTGTAGATTGCGTTTCGTAAAGAAAACATAAAGCTCGCGTATTAGACATTTTACTGCAGCCTACACTTCGATCATCCTTAATTTTTTGTTTCTTCTTGGCTTCTTGATCGTCGCTGTCACTCGTATTTAAACTCAATAACACTGTCACTAATTTAAAATCTTTAAGCACATCACAAAATGTAGGAGAGAACAGCGGTGGAATATTTTCACCTCATCGACGTCGAGGTTATTAAAGGCGGGAAATGATTGAGGGCAAAAAACTGGAAGGAATTCGGCCATTAAAGCAACCATCCCTGCATTCGACTGGAGTGATTATGGGAAACCTTGGAAAACCCAAATCTGGATGGGTGGACGGGAATTCGAACAGACGTCCTCCAGAATGCGATCCCTCACCCACCACGCTCGGTAATGACAATAATTCACGAAAAAATTAATCATAACATCGGTGTCATGGATGTTTCATGAAGTAAAGGGTAGGATTTCTTGTCTTTTGATTTAACGGTATTACTAAATCAATATTGTAGTGGAAATAAATTTTGTACTGGAATACTGTAAATTCATTACTTTGACAACATTAATGAAAATGATGGAAAAGTTGTTAAAATATTGCAGGACAGTATTACCCATGCAGTGTGATGAGAGTAGTTGTTAAAGTATGCCCAATGTACCCAAAGAATACGAAACAAATGGAAATGTTTGCCCCAAGATAAGGTAAACTCGCAGGGAGCCGTGTCCAAATCAGTGCTAGTCGGCGACAAAGGACGGCGTTGTGTTGCCCGCCTGACAGTTGGCACCGGGGACAATGTGGATGGCTGCCCATTGTGTGTCTCACAATGAAGACGAACTCATTGTGGCTGCTGAGGCAATTACACCGAGCCAAACATTGTCGCATTCACGAAGGGGCAACGCACGAGTTGCAAATTGCCCGCCTGCGCACCACTCCCAGTGATGGTTAATCCAGATTTTAGGCCAATGCTATCAGCCTTGTCTTAGCAGAGCTATGCAAATTAAAGGTCTCAGCTATTAAATATTTCCGTACTGATGGCTGAGACGGTTGAGATTCCCAGTTGCGGTAGAAATTTCTGTCGAAATTTCCATATTAAGCTGCAGATTTTTCCTCAGAAGCATGCTTTAAATGATGGAAATTAGATACAAATATGTTGTTATAACGGAATGCCAAAATTAGTCTACCATTGGTGTGGTTATACTGTGCTAATATTTATTTATTTCTCTCATTTGCAGAAATATACTAGTTTTAACAGATTTATAATTATATGATCTACACAAGGTACAGTAACATTGCTCCACTGTATTCAATGGACACCCAAATTTTTGAATGCTCCCGTAACACGAACTGAAATGATTTAGCTCTCCAGGGACAATGGAACAACCGTGTACGATTGCTCTGTTCAGTTTCTTTGCTTATAATATTTCCTTTCAGATAAAAAAGACCCCTACGAGTAAGTGCCTCCGACACTATGCAACAGTAACCAAATCCGAAGCTCTCTATGCGTCAGAAACACTCAGTTTTCAGTAGAAAAGGGCAATTAGAAGTGAAGGAACATAAAATAATGAGAAAAATCCTATTACCAGAAACTGAAGATAGAGAGCATTACCCAAAACCTTCTTCTTATTTTATTTTATTTATCAACCAAAAAATTGGTTCGTAGCAATTCTCCATATATGCAGCTTCTCTGCCTTTCATTCTAAATCTACACAGCTGCTGCATTTCATGACATCTATAATTTGGTTCATATAACACAATCTTCCTCTTAAGCTATATGAACCAAATTATGAATGACCTAAAACCTAATACGAAAATATTAAAAAAAACCCCACCAAAATCACAGATTCAATGCCCATGCTACGAATATGATAGGATACTTAGAAATAATGGGCTCAGACAGACTAATTCACAAAATTAAAATACTTTTAAAGATCAAGACCACCCGATCAAATTGGTACAAATAGACTGAAAAGGGCCTGAAAGAATTAGGATAACCAAATCTACAGGACCGGAATAAAATCACTCAAACGCGGAGTTTCAAGGAAGAAGCGGGAAAGACCAACCAACACACATTGTAGGCGCAACGAGAGCTCAGTCGGTGACCTATTCGCGAGGAGGAAGTTCCTTTATCGTTCAGTGGCAATTATTGTGTGCAGTAAGCCTGTCTTCTTAATACAAATTGCAGTGGAACTTATATTTGTAAGATTTGAGTCAACACCAGAGAAACTAAACGTAAGAGCAAAAGTACACACGTGTGTCAACATCCCTGAAGAAGTTAAGAGAAAGCGTCTACAAAAGCGTTATGCATCCAACGTACAACGGATATTACCTACAAAATACTGTCGCGATGATTTTTTAAACATTTTATGTTTTTCAAGATCAGCGATATTGAAAATCTGCTGTCGGATTTTACGAACTGAAATAAGTATTTTGTCAGTGAAAACTTAATAAATATTCAGTAAAAACAAGAAGTTTGCCGCAATCACCTAGGCGAAACCACAACCTCCACCTCCAAACAACACATTTAATAAACAAAAATAGATTTATCATACAGAATACAAGTTACAGATTTCGCAGATAGATGGCAACACATCCGCTCCATCATAGAATGAGTTCGCCAGACGGAGGCGGTAGACGCAGGGGAAAAACTCCATCAGGCTGAACCGTACTATCCACGTACAGGTCTTCCAGCAATAAAGCCTTCCCCTTATAAGAGAGGTAAGTAACTAAGGAAACAGGACGGTTGCGAATTTAGTGGATGGTTTCGGCTGCAAAATTTGAAATTGCGAGGGATTAAGATGATTTAAGAGAGACTAGGGCAAAGAGAGAGGAAAATAATACACGTTGAAGTGATGAGCATTAATTTACAGTTGTTCTACGCATTTGATTCTCACCTCTGTTACATATCCGCTATTGGAGTTATGACACTATTTTTTTTTTTTTTTTTTTTTTAATGGCCTTTAGCCTTGTAAAGTGCAAGTATCATTTAATTTAAAAATTTGATTTTCGCGTCTGTTTCTTTTGATTATGATGATGAAACAGAAGTAGATAGCTGAGTTGCTCCTCATTGGCAACTGTCCTGCGAATTTTAACTGGAGTGGATTTCCCCTTTCCTTCTCCACAGATACAAGTGTCTCATACACTTCCACACTCACTTTGTATGTAGGTGTTAGTATTTGCGGAAATGACCGTGATATGTGTATGTGAGTGCTGTCTACGTTGTGAAAGAAATGATAAAGGAAGGAAACCTAGTAAAACCTAGTACCGGTTCATTCGGGTCTACTCTTGCGAAAGACATCAGGGACCGTCAAATTTAGCTTCACCATCCCACGGAAAAAACAGTACGCACATCGGAGGATTGGGAGCCGTTTGGTGTATAAGCGGCAATTTTTGTACGCGCCCTGCTGTTTAACAATCGTGCACGTCACCTATTGCCTGTCAAGAGCCGATGGTGAAAATTTCACCCACCATCCGAACTGGAACCCCGTGTCATGTTTCGGACACTGTAGTGAGCCAACGGGAAGCGCTTGCCTCAAATTCAAGTTATAAATTTGATGCCTGGAATCGACAATAATTGTGGGTCCTCCAGTGTCCCTCTATTTCTTGCTGAAGACAAGAGGGCACTTAATGCCGTCGCCCAGCGAACCATAGTCTTCCGCACCGGTGTGTTTGTCGCTGGAGATTTGTCGCCGCCAGATGTCACATCGGTCGGCTTCCGAGATAAGAACCAATCGGGGGTCTGGTGTAATGGCACGAAAAGATTACACCCGACGCGTGCATTAACCCAACAACACCGGGAGTCTCACACAAATTAACCGAGAGAACGGCGCTACCTTTGATCTGACACTAATGATGAAATGTGGGAGAGGATTGGGCTTCACCCTTCCGTTCCCTTTCTCACCGATCGATGTACACCGAGAAAAACAAAAGCGCTGTCGTCATTTAATGTTCTCCAGGTAGACTGCTGTACGAAAACGGGAATGAAAATCAGAGCTAAAATTTTCTTTAGTGTGTTTCATCTTAGGAATGAGGTTGTTTGCAACGTCGACGGTGATACAACAGTGATTTTGTTATTCAGAAACTTCAGGAATGTTTTTGAGAAATGATTATAACTTATTCTAAATATCCATCTCATCCAGTATTATGGTAATAAGACTATACTTCTCTGTGATACTTTCTTTTTTCACCGAAGTTTGGTATTAAATCCGAAGGTTGGTTGGACCATCCTGAAGGAGGTATACTTTGCCTTTTATTGCAGGTAGGGTTCATTTAGTACTAACCTAACCTAAACCGGTAATCCTGCCGGGTATAGGGAACTAAGTGTTTAACGTGGAATCGTAACCATGGAAGGTTTCTAGCGTAACTAACATTAGACAGCAAGCTGTGCCAGAGGTTAAGGTCGGGTTAAGGGCCTATGACTATCCCCGCTGAGACGTGGGACCTTCCGATCTTCAGTCAGACGCATTAACCACTGAGCCACCAGCCCACTTTTATTTTTTATTGTTTATCGCTACAGCAATGTATAAAACTGCGTAATTTGAATTTAAAGTACCCATTTTGTTCCGTGTAGTACGAACAACTCGTATGTTGTTCTAACAGTAATTACCCCATACGAAAATCACCACATTGAGTTAAAACGATCAATGGCCGGCGAACCTCGTAACGTTTAGCCATGCGGTCTGTGGCGGCATGAAGTAATCTGCAGTTGGCCTTAACTCACGATTGAGTAAAGAATCTTTCATGCTATTTCCGATGACGTAATAAGGTGGAGTGGAAATTCCGCCAGTTTCAGTTCTGAAAAAATCTGTAATTCTAAGAGAAATAAAACTCACATTCCAAGCAGTGAACATTTAATTACCATCTTTGTTAAAAATTTCGATGAATTCTATTGAAACAGTTGTATAGCTTAAAGAGTTGTAAAGTTTTGATTTGGTAGACTCTGAGAAAATCTGATGAACAACTTTGAAATTAGCTTCAGATGTTTAGGTACCTGATTTTGTAGTGAAAAATCTTAATATTAGTAATGTCCTTTCCCTGTAAAACATACAAACTAGATTCGTTGTGTACTAATTATTCTGTTATTTAACTTCATAAAATGTTCAAGTTTATGGTGGTCTTAGCCATTTGATGATAATAAAGTTTAGAAGCAATAAAAATGGGATAAAATTGTCTTTTATTAATTAATATTACAATTAAATATGTGAATGTCATTTTTCTGCAAAAATAAAGTGAGACCATAGGAAATAAATTCGATCTGAAACGACAGACCGTAAAAAAAAAAAGAGCATACTGCGAAGCTACATCAAAGATATGTGATAGAAAACAAAGACTCGTAGTCGTGTGGGAAATATTAAACACCGCACTAATCAAAAACAAGAGGAAGATCTCAAAATTTTATTAAAATGTGGCTGTCCAAGTTCTGTAATTTAGTATAGCTTACCTATTGACAATTCAATGTGGAATGCGGTAAAAGTATTACGCATGTTGTTACATCGTTCCCTAAAAGACATAGGTAGAAGAGTCAATTACGTAAAACCGCATTTGTTTTTAATCGAAGATAAAATATAAATAAATATAAAAAATTAAAAACCAGGATGTCAAAAATAACCATTCGGTGTATGATGGTGCCCGAAAAAAAAGTAGAAATGAAATTGTGCTGTCTGAAAACAGTTTAAATATGCCAGAACGCTAAGAGATTTTGAAAGGGAATATCAACATTGGTGGCGAACTAAAATTCATTTCATTTTTGTAAAAGGTAAGACGAAGAAGATACTGTAATAGTTTAAACGCTCCATCGCCACACCTACACAAATAAATTAGTCTACAAACCAGGGGCGGATCCACGATTTTTTTTGGGGGGGGGGCTTGGCTTGGCTTGAGTGGCAAACAGCAGTCTTTATAGTCTCCTCGGGCCTCAAATCCGTAGAGCTAAAAAAAAAAAAAATCTCCAAAATTGCAATGTCGGAGGTGGACCTAGATACTTTTTTTGGGGGGGTTTGAGCCCCCTAGCCCCCCCCCCTGGATACGCCCCTTGAGTACAACCCGAAGGTTGGTTGGATCCTTCCGTAGGAGGCATACTAAGCTATTGCGTCAGAGGCAGGATGGCTAATTCCTTCCCTCTGGGACCTACAGTTTAACGTGGAATCAGAACCACAGAACCTCTTGGTGTTGCTTGTGTGACCAAACACAACTCCAAGCGGGCTTTGAAACTGGGACCGAACACTGAACGTTTAAAAGCTAGCACCTTAATGAATTAGCTATCAGACCACTCCTTGCACAAATACGAAATGGTAAACAACATCCCAGCACTGAAGTGTTATTATGCCAAAAACAAACAACGCTGGATAAGTGTCAAGGTGGTTGGTTAGTAGGGGGAATTCTTTTTGTAATAACTTACTGTCCAGAAATGCTGTTGGAAGGAATTTATTTTGCTCCAGGTAGCTTCACCTTTAGCCGTTTATCCAGCACAAAGGTTATTGGCAAATACCACCGTGTCATCGTCGTGTCAGCGGGGTGCCTGCCCCGGGTACTCCAGTTAACAGAATCGCGTTCACACACTGCACCACAATGGTGAGCGGCTCAACCCTTTGAGCCACCCCGAGTCAATCTGCGACCCACGCCGCGGGGCGCCCCTTGACCTGCGATTAGCTCATCACACGAGGAAGTTAAAACCGTCGGTCCCGCCGCAGCTCGCCGGAGTGGAAGAGATGGCAGGACACGGCACAAAACACGCGGCTGAACGGCTTACGCCTGAGACGCCTTTGTGCCCGCGGCCACACAGCACCGGATTCATTTCTTCCGTCGGATTAAGCACAGACGCGCTCCGCGCTCTGGCTCCAAAAAGTAACGCAGATTGACAGCTGTATGCGGGGGAATTTCGGGCGGCCGACGCGGCACTTGAAAGGCATTAAAGAATAAACGTGTCAAAAGTTTTGTCACCGTCCTTCTTTTCTTCTCTTTCCTCTCCCCTCCGGCGCACAGTGTTTTCACGCGGCGCAGCGGCCCGGAAAGGGTTGACCCGCCAGCGCCGCGCTCAATGCGATACTCGGAGCGTGAACGTCTGCCGCCAGATTGTCCACAACAACGGCTGCCAGGCACAACATCCACACTGCCACAGTTACCATCTCTGATTGCCAGCTCTAACGTCGGCGCTGTTTTCTCCAAGGTTTTCTGCTGGGATGACAGCGTCAAATAAACTAATAATTAGGATTCAGATGGCTAAAAAAATAGAGAAATATGCATTCAAGTATGACCTTTAAAATATGACCAAACATAAAATTAAATATACATCTAAACATACTCAATTATAAATCATTTATCTTATCGTGTCACTTTCAAGTAGACAGCATAATTTGTCCGGCCTCAAGGGTCACAGCTCATGCTGGATGGGCTGGGACAATAAAACTTTGGGAAATGGCTCTGCCAACTCTGCCAGCAAACCCTACTCCCACGTCCGCGAAGGTGAAAGCCGCGTAGCCCCTGGGCCACACACTCCTTGGTGTGTAGCCAACGGAAGAGGAGGGAAGGCAAGCCCCTGGCGCAATAAAACTGGGACACTTCGGCTAAGAGAAGGAAAATCATGTAATAAAATCCTGTTCCGCTAGGTTGGGGGTTGTACGATGGGCTGGTAACCTATTTACGTAAAAATACACCTACTCATAAGGTTTAGGGAGTAAAGCTGGATGGATCTAGCGGTAACAACCAGGCTATGAAATACGGGAAGAGAAAAGGTTTCGGTATTGCGGATGCTTTGGACATTGTCACCTGGAACGTAAGGGGTCTCGGCACGAAAGATTTAGAATCAGAAAAACAACTCAGATCAAAAAAAAATAAACCTGGCAGCAATCAGCAAGACAAAGAAAAAATTGAGAGGTGCTAAAAACTGGAATAAATACATATTAATTTACTGTGGAGTCGAATAGTAAAAAAGGGCATCTTCAGTGGTGGTACTATAATAGACCAAAAGTGGAAGACAGCTCTTGTATCATACAAGTATGTAAATGAAAAGATAGTTAGTGCACCATTTAAGATCCCGAGAGGATAACCCACATTAATAGGCCAACATGCACAGAAGAATTCTACCGTACCCTACAGATGGATATTGGCCGGACCAATAAACTGGACTATCTAACTCTAGCGGGATATCTTAATGTCTTAGTAGACAATAAGGAAATTGAAAATGTAGATGGAAGTTTTGGAGAGGATCGACTTAACTAGAATGGTATTCAACTGAGGGAATTTTGCAGCTATAATAAATTCCGGATTGCAAACACCTTCTTCCGAAAAAAAGAATCGAAAATATACATGAAGTGCCACAGGATTGAGATTATGTTATAATGAAAGAAAGAACAAAATCAATGGTACAGGACACTAGGGTTTCCAGAGGTAGTGACGTACCAACAGTCCACTTTCTTCTAATAAATAAACTAGTACTTTGCACAAGATGTAGGAAAAGTGAGAAAAAGAAAGAAGATAAACATTCTAAAGGGTTCAAACTTGACGTGTTAAAGAAGATAGTATTACCAAAGAAGGCTGACTAAATGTCTATTAAGGAAACCACCAGAAGAAGACATAGATACAGAATGGCATAACACAATTGAATATGTCACAAAAACAGTAACTGAAGTGTTACGTGAAACAAGAGTAAGCAGAAAAGTATCTTAAGACATAGAATGAAGAAATAAAAGAAGCTGTGGAAGAGATACGGAAGGTTTATTTGGCATTTATATAGAAGAGTGCAGATGTGGCAAGAGAATATTATAAGCAAAAAAGAAATGAAACAAGATCCATAGTAAGGAAAGCACATAGAGAAAGCTGTGATAAATTTGTCAGTCGGATAGAAAATGACGTTTATGGGCGCATGGACTTTTCCTTTAAAATACTAAGGAGTTTGAAGAGAACAGAATGAGACACTGCACATATCGAAGTAATAGAACAGCAAGAATAGATAAAACACTACAAAAGCCTTTGGTTTTGACAAAATGATGACACAAGAAGATCCAATTACAAAATTAGAAGGACTGAATCACCTAACGAAAGCAAAACAAAAAAACATAAAAGCGGCTGGATAGGAAGAAATAGCAGAATTGCTTAAATATGGGGGAATGCTACTGAAGTATCCGCTTTTACATCAAATAATCTCTGTTCTCATGAAAGGAGACAGATCCGTCACAAACAATTACAGAAGAATAAGTATTTTGAGGGCAGGATATAAAATCAATGTTAAGATAATTAATGCTAGATTGGAACCAATAGCAGAAACCAAACTAGAAATGGATTTAGGCTAGGGCCTTCTTGTTCAGATAGTATATACATATTATAATTAAAATTATAGAGAAAAGGAGGGAATTAACTTACCAACATTCATTGTATTTGTGAACTTCGAGAAGGCTTTTGACAAAGTACAAAGAAAATTGTTGTGGGAAATCCTTTATAGGAATGCGTATCAAAAACATTTTATAGAAACAGTAAAGAGTTTATATTTTAATACAAAGATACTACTCGAAAAAAGGAACGAACAGCAAATGTTAACAATTAACGAGAGCGTGAGACAAGGTTTTAGTCTTTCCTCAACAGTTTTTAACATATATCTGAGCGATGCCATTAATATGTGGCAGAATGAATGATATCCAACGAACAGTGGAGACTTGAGGTAAGGCATGTCCCTTACCTTTATTTGCTGACGACCTACTGGTAATAAATAATACTGAAAATGGAAGAGCCCTCTAAATATATTCAGAACACTACAAACTTGAAGAAATCACAAAAAAACACAACTTTCTGCGATGGAGACCCTATTAAAGAAAAGTATACCAGATTGAATAAGTTTCGCACTATAACTACGTTGGTTGTGACATTACATATAGTGTAAGAAAAGATATTTATAATATAGTCATCAAATATCAGATGATGTTTGGAACGATAGATAAAACCTTAGGATATAAGACGCGCAGAGAGAAAGTTGAAATTATAAAATGTGATGGCAGTTCCTATGCGTCTCTATGGAAGTTAGTCTTGGGTTATGAAGAGAAGAGACAAAAGCCACATACAAGCAGCGGAGATGAGGTTCCTAAGATCCCTATTAAGAAATGAGAGTATAAGAGAGGAGTTAAAAATATATAGTATAAATGACAAGATAGAGGAATATAGGTATAACTGGAGAGACCATCTGTATAGAAGGATGATGCACGTTCACCAAAAGCAGTAAACATGTTTAGACCTAAAGGTAGAAGAAGTATAGGTAGACCAAGGAAAAGGTGGGAATAGTCCCTGAAATTAGAACAGGTCAACAGGCTTAATTCTTGAATGGGAATAAAAAAATAAATAGGACGTTCTTTGCGTATGTACAAGGAAACAAATAACAGGTGTTGAAAAAAGGATGACAGTCTACTACAAAGCAGTTTATACTTTATTCAAAATTCAAGCTAAATTGCTCAATCCATTTTATCCAAGTACACGATACTGCTACGGTTGCCCGAATTACTTATATGGAAGAAGTTAAAGGAAAATTGAGAGTGGCACTAGATAAGTTGTTTTTTGTTTTTTTGCTGAATTGAAACATTTAAGACCAAATACTAAAATATATAGTTCCGTGCCTTTCACTATAACGACAGAACTGTAAGATAAATTAGCATTTCGCTGGAGGGAATTTCTTTTCAGCGTTGTCTGAAATCCGTATGATTTTTTTTTTTTTAAGACTCCGTCTCAAAACGAAGGTTGGCGATCCGCGTAGCCGCAATAAGTTTAGCATGACGTTGTAAAAGCATTGCGTTGACATTAGAGTTTCCCATTAAACATACAGCCACTGGATGATATTCAGGGAACAGTCCACAGAAGCGGAAAAGAAAAATCTGAATTTTCAAAATCGGGCTTTCTTTTTGTTTTTGTTTTGGGCTTTGTGACTTTTGATGTCGAGTTTATTAGAGCCGGGAGGGGAGGGGAGCAAGGAATTGGCCAGGGCCTTTCTGACGAAACATTCCGCCATTTGGAGCGATTTCGGAAAACCATAAAAAATCGAAATGTTCGGATGGGCATTTGAACCCCCGTCCTGCGGAAAGCCTGGCAATAAGCTAAGACTTGCTCCTGGTAGTGACTGGATTCATGTGGTATGGGTTTCCTTCAAACAGATGAGAGTGGAGGTGATAGAGAACACAACTAACAACCAGAATTGGATTTTCTGTTGGACGAAAAGACAATGTCTCATTGTTCAGGATCTCAGCCATCTTCTCATCCACAGCAATTTGGGACATCCACGAACAAAGAAAGACATTTTTAACATAAGAAAACGTCATCTAGGAAACTAACTTCTGGACATTTATTGATCAGGCAAGCGAATGGAAGAGTGACGTTTGTTTGGGTGTATTTGTGTGTGTCTGTCTCTCTTCGCATTTGTGTAAACCACAAATGGTATCAGAAGTGATGAAAAGAACAGGGAATGAACGAAACTTCGTGTATATGTGTGTGGGTGGGAAATTTTAAAGGTATCTGCAGAGAAAACAAGATATAGACATTTTTCTTATATGGAATATTTTACAAATGCTGATAGAAATGTGCTAATAGATTGACAAAGAAAATGGGATGTGCATCAAATCGGAGAGAACAGGAAGATCTAGAAACACCTTGTAACCTCTAGTTTGATGGACGTCTAACTTTTGAGAGTGGGGTGCAGAAAATTGAAACAATAGAGAGCGAAAACTGTTCGCTTGCGATATCTGTTGCGTTACGTGTGAATAAGCGAAGGACTATGTAACTGGGTAGAGCAGTAAGGCTCTACAAAACAAACAGCCTGTTGGTTTCTGAAAAAGAAGAACGAAATGAAATCAGAAAGTGATTATAGAGTGTAATCTCTGTAACAGGGAAGAAATAACAAATTCCAAGTAAATAAGCGATAAGAAAAGAAGTTGTATTATGAAATCACATCAGTATTAGAGTCGTGGGAGATAAATATGACATTAGAATAAACAGCAATAGTGAGCCATTCCTGTCGTCCAGCCGGTTGTTTTCTGGAGTGTCATCTTTATTTTTATCCATCACAAGTTCCTGTTATATACAGCGTAACTTTTAAGTTATCTGATAACAGTTAGCGTTCTGGCCTCGCATTCGGGAGGACACCGGTTCGAATCCCCTTCATGGCATCCCAATTTGGATTTTCCATGGTTTTCCCAAATCACTCCAGGCAAATGCCGGGATGCTTCCTTCAAAAGGCTATGGCCAGATTCCTTCCCATTCCTTGCCCCCCATCCTTTCCCGTCTCTAAAGACCTCGCTGTTAAGAGACGTTAAGCAGTTAAAAAAAAAGTTATCTGAAGAGTTTTGATGCAAGAAACATTGATCAAATGAGTTTCAGTAAAGAACGACTATTGGGCGTGCAAATAACGTGATCCAAAACAGACCCATACGTACCAAATGTCATCTGAAACAAACTTTTATAGGTTAATTCGAAGAGAGACCAATAAATAGGCGTCTATCCAAAATTACTTCACACATCTCAAAATTGTATAAAACCCCGACTATATTTTACAGCGTTTTTTGTATTACGCTGTATCTTCACAAGAAAGAATGTGAGTAAAGTTAAATTTTATTTGAAATATTTTTCAATTTAGGTAGAACAATTTCAGAAATGTTCTTCAGATGTTTATGTTGTTCATTTGTAATTTTATCACTCTGAACGAAGTTGCTTTACTGAAAAACGTAGATTTTCGTGTTCTTATTTTGAATCTTTGTAATAAACATTTTTTTTTTTTTTTGCTGTCGTCAGTCTTTCGACTGGTTTGATTCAATCCTCCATCCCTTCCTATCCTGTGCTAACCTCTTCATTTCTACATACCCCTTACAGCCCACGTCCTCAATTATCTGCTTCATATATTCTAATCTCTGTCTTCCTCTACAGTTCTTTCCTTCGACTGTTCCCTCCACTAACAAATTAACCAATCCTGCATGTCTCAAAATATGACCTGCCAGCCTGTCTCTTCTTTCTATAAGCTTCTTCCACAAACTTCTTTTCTCACCCACCATTTCCAAAACTCGTTCATTTCTTACTTTGTCTGTCCACTTAATTTTCAACATTCTTCTGTAGCTCCACATTTCAAATGCTTCAATTTTCTTTATTTCCGGTATTCCTAAAGTGCTGTGCTCCACAAAAAGAGTTTTAAAAAGTTCTTTGTAATTCCTAGATCAATATTTGAAACTAAAAGGTTCTCTTTTTCATGAAGGATTTTTTTGCTAGTGCTATTCTGCTTTTAACATCATTCCTGCTTCGGCCGTCGGTTGTAATTTTACTTTCCATTATAGCGCATTTAATAATGATAAACTTAGAGAGAAAACTGAACTTTCTTTTTAACCGTAAACCACGTTGTTCGTATTACAGGAGTGTGGCAATATTAACAAGACACTGTGAATACTGTATTGAATATAGATATTACAAATTGTAGTAATGTACATAGTAATTTATTTTTTACTAGTGTATACCAGTCACTGTCAATTGCGTCTGGTCAAGGGTCTAGAATAATTACCGTTTTTAGGGTCAAATGTCAGAATAGCCTGATTTGCTGAAATACGAGTTTGACCTGTGCAAAATTTGAATAAAATTTCATGAGCTTGGAGAACCTAAAGTATCAAGAACGGACAGAAAAGATCGCACTATCATCTAATTATTTCATAAATCGTGGTTGCCAGAATCGACCTAACTGAAATACAAACTTGACTTGTATTTGACTCTAAAAGTTTATTCTGCAAAATTGGAAGATTTTCTGAATAGTTGAAAGTGAATGCGAAATTGCTTCGAAAGCGTTACGAGACCGGCCAAACATTCATAATGTAATCTTTGGTCAACATGGCCGTGGCGGCCAGAGAACTTAATACAGATTATTAAATCATTAAGTAACTCCGAAGAAATCAATTTCCAGATTATTCGCTTAGGTGACATGACTAAAGTTCACTTTGAATATCCTAATGACTCACGTACGAAGATCATTATCGAAAGTGGTCAGTGTAACACCTAAAAAGCAAATAAATTGTAAAGTTTAAACTTAGATCAAGCAGCAAAATTAGTGGAAGTTTTAATTAAACTGAAATTTAGTCTAGGGCAGAATGACAATTGGCATTTGTTGTTACAGCAGAGACCGTGAACAATTTAACTTAAAAAAATTGTTGTGCTTTCATTAGAAACATGTTACTGAAAAGTAGTTACACGTTTTTCCAGCCGTAAGGATTTATCATACTTCTTTAAAAAATGAAATGCTACAAAAGGAAACTTAATGTACACACTTTGACAATAAATTTGGCCGCCGCTGAAAAGTTTTATCACTCTTATTTTGCACAATCTGACATCAATGTCATCCCAGGAAACAGTAACGCAATACTGGCAAGGCAGTGAAATTGTGTACGTATTCTGGCAGTTAATTTCATAACAGTTGCTTAGGTATTAAATTGTGCACATAACCTCAAATTTCTAATCTCTCTGGGTCACAGTTAATGTGCGACTGAAGGTGGGCGCATGACGTCATCTTTCTCCAGCCAATTGCTGTCGAAGTGAGTGAGTGAACAGATAACTTTGCAGAAAATATGATTTTTAGTATAGAAATTAAATTAAATTAAATGGTTTCTTACCTTTGGTCGGTGATAGATATGATTGGTGGTTGCTTCAGTGATGTCACTTGCCAGTAAACATTTTGGTTGCGAGTAATGTGTTTCCTGTTTTCATAGAGTTCAGCTATTTTTATTGTTAGTTGGTGACAACCGATACTTATTTAAAATACACCGAATATTGGTTGGTCTTTCCTAAAAAAAAAAAAAAAGTTAAGGTAGGCATAATAATTTAACAACTGGATGTTGTGAACAATTTTTCTCCATTGCAGATAATTAATTACAAATATTTAATTAATTATACAATTTAATTTATTGTTCGTTTGCTTATCCGCCGAATGCCGAACTCGGAAGCATCTTGAGCGGAATTTTCTGTTTAATTTGAACACATGATATGACTTAATAATACATTTTACTCAACGAAAGCACAATATAATTGATCTTTACAGTAAAAAATATTTTAATTAGTCGCAGTGTCGTATGGGTTTCTACGAGTGAGCTGCAGTGACTTTTTTGTATTTCAGCAATTAAAACACAGTTCTTTGGGCTTGCGAAGATGTTATCTCAGGATGATATGGAAGAATACATCAAACCAATAGAAAGAACGATGACAGAAAAGTGTGCCGAATTTGTTGTATGGAATGGAATATGGCTTTTATTTAATCATCATTGACTATCTACATCTCGTACACAAACAGTGGATTTAATTCCACCATGAACATCATTTTGTACTTGGGTTGATAATCTCGTTCAACACTTGTGTTTGTGCACTGGAGTACTATACAGCATTTATGAACCATAATTTCATTACTTTATTAACAAATTCAGAAATAAAAATTCTAAATGCTGTCAAAGCTTTTATCGAGCGGATTGTTTACTATCTTGTGACGTCACTGATGACGGTGACCTGCACCATGTCACAAATCTGCGTTTTGACGGTCTTGTTTTTACTTTAAATTTCAACATTAAATTTTACATAATTCTTCAGACATTAATAATTACGATTGAATAATGTGTGTTAGTAAACAGTTTCCCAAAGGTAGTCAAATAGTGTGCTGGCGGGCGTTGTTTGTGGACAGGCAGCCCCTAGCAGGCAGCGGGTAGGCTTCTCTGTGTGGCAGCAGCGCCCACCAATGGAGGCGCGGCGCCGGGATTACGACGCGCCGGTGCTTCTCGGCAAACAGCGCTCGACACTCGCTCTTATTAATCGCGTAATTGGGAAGCCGCACCTCTGCACTGGTGACGTGAGTCACGGAGCAGACGTCTGGGACGTTTCGTAACACAATAACACTGCTGGGGAACTGTCGCAACCAATCCTTTACTCTCTACTTTCCGCGTGTTTCACGGTACAAGAAGTATTGTAACTGCGCAAGGTTTGCATTTTAAAATATCAACGGACTTTAAAGTTTCTGGATCACATTAAGCCATTTTGAGTGTTTTCGAGTTTATATCTGTTAGTTTCTTTGATTGCGGTAGATATTAGCAAAATGCTTTTACTTGAGTTTTTTCAATTACATTTGCACAAAATACCAATTTTAGCTGACTCGTTATGATTTATTGACAAACTTAGATTTCCTTGTTGGTGCTTCCACTCTGAATGGCTTAGCTTCGTAATGATTTCTTATTCAGAAATGAGAGCAATTGCCAGAGTTTACAAAATCACCATAAATAATAGCGGCTTTTATTGTAATAATCAACTGAAAACCAATTTACATTTACTATTTCTCCTTAACAAGAGTATCGAACCTAGTGGCAAATGATTATAATTCATAAATAT
This sequence comes from Vandiemenella viatica, assembly GCA_031002005.1. NCBI lineage: Eukaryota > Metazoa > Arthropoda > Insecta > Orthoptera > Morabidae > Vandiemenella > Vandiemenella viatica. Next base: position 124,531,545 of record CM061919.1, read on the forward strand.
GAATCTCATGATAATTCTTTAATTTTAATAGAATTTCAAAAGTAATTATTCTCTATCCCTGTTTCTGATGAGCAAATGTTTCTGTTTGTTGGTTTAGTTGTTATCCTATTGGGTGATTTTTTTTTTTCATTGTAACTGTATTACTCATTCGTATACTAAAGCTAAATTTTCCCCCTCATGCAACTGATGTAAATGATCGTAAACTTTATCATGTGTGTTGAACGAGATTACCAACCGAAGTAGGAGAAGATGTTCATGGTGGAATTAAATCCACTGTTCTTTCGATTGGTTTGATGTTTCTTCCATGTTGTTCCAACCTGAGATAATATTTTCGCGTACTTGTTACCACCTCCATGCTCAGTCATCTGTTTCTAATACTGCAATCTTCACATTCCCGCACATTTATTTTCTACAAATTTTTCTTATACTGAAAAATTAACCGGTGCATCATGTCATAAAAAATGGTCCACTATAATCTCCATCCATTTTTTAAAAAAGATTCTTCCTCGAAACGGAAATCCTTTTCACAATATATTGTTTCACACAAATTATATTCACTTAATTTTCAATGTCGATAACATTAGTTTCCAAAATCTTCAGTTTGTCCTCTATCTGATATTCTTTAAGTCCAAGCTTAACTCGTATTTGTAAATGTGCTTCACTCTTATTTTCAGAAACTTGATTTCTATGTCGCAAATCATCATTTCCATTAGGCTCTGTAATTAATACCATATTCCTAGAATGCTTTTATTCCTGAGTCATATGTCAATGTTTCACCGTTTAAAACATACCACTATTTTCTGGCTCTAGTGTGCTTTAGATACCATCCTTGCCTTCCGGTGGTTAAATTTTACTTTCTACACTTTTATTTCCTCCAATGTAGCTGCTCCTATTTCGAGCTTTGGAATATCATTATTACTACCTGGGTGACCGATCTTCGCTCGGTTTCTTTCGATTTTTGTTCAATGTGCAAGATTTTGCGTAAAGTTTGATTAAAGTTAAACCTTTTTCTTCAAGGTTTTCTAGGCGTTTTGAAGGGCACAGTTCCTTTATCTAGCCAAAGAGAAGCTTAATTAACATCAGTAGGCTTACTGGTACCTACGAGATAAGGTTAAAGCCGTTTCCTAGATACCAAATACAAGAATTGCTCGTTTCTTGTAAAATCGTGTTACAAACTTCAAAATCAAAACGTCATTATATATGAAATTTCATCCAAATCGCTAGTGCAATTTCCAATATCGTTTGGTTTACCACCTCATAAATTTCTTTTAAAGAAAAATGATATTATTATGTTAAATACAAATATTAATGCTAGCAAGGGATTGATTAAGGGTGCAAGATTTGTGGTAATTAACTTAGACGAGTACATCATCACTGTTAAATTCATCCACTCCAATAAAGCTATGCTTACACCTCGCATTAAACTCACAGCTTCTTATCTAACTGTGCCTTTTCAAATGATAAGAAAACCATTCCCAATAAAAGTTACCTTCGTTATAACCATTAATAAAGCAGAAGGTCAGACGCTTCAAAGTGCAGGACTGAATTTACTAGAACATTTTTTTTTTCGTATGGTCACCTGTTCGTTACTTTTTCACGATTTCATAGATTCAATAATATTTTTGTTTGTGTTAAAGACATATAAAGTCAAAAAAAAAATCTATCACTTTTTAACACCTAATATTGTTCTCAAAGAAGTTTTGCAAAGTAAAGAAGTTTGAAAAAATCACATTTGACAAAGCCAGTATCTATATTTTAAACATCTACTTTTTAAATGTTTTACAATTAAACATATAACATTTAATAATAACGAATTTAAAAGTGATATTTATTACTACTTTTCAAAATAAAATGCCTTTCATTAATAAATATCCTTGAATTTATTTCCACATTATTATATTACCATTCGATGATTAACCACGATACTGTGCGAAATATTCGCACGAGTCAGCTACTATAAAAGAATTGATCATTTGAAGATATAAGAGTTCTTTGTTCTAACCAAAGGGAAACTTAATTAACATCAATAGGCTTTCTGGTACCCGAAACGTCTACGAGATGGCGTTAGAGCCGTTTCCGAGATACCGAATACAAGAATTGCTTGTTTCTTCTAAAAATTGTTCGTTTAATGACGAAAGATTTCTACTACTCTCACAAGCCTTATCGTAAAAATATTCGTTCCGTATAATCGTTCGCATAACACATTCCATCTTAAATTAGATCATTTGTACAGGTTTCTGAAATTTAATTGAATGGACTGTAGTGAATTTAGGATGATACAAAATGCGCAAGATATATTGAGCTACAAACGTGCTGACGTTCATATTGCTCCAGTGTGTTCTTTCTAAACAGAATTCTAAAAAATCATATCATCATGTTCAGTAAAATATCGGTAGGATTTTCAAATTCTTCAGAGATAGATAAAAATTGGATACTATAAAGCTAAATAAAGTTCATCTCCTTCAATAATTCAGTCTAAACTGATAGTTTTTAAAATTTTGTGCGGTTTGTATTCGTGCAGACTGTAATTTTTACAACATGCACCAGTGAAGTGCTTGTGATAAGTCGAAAGCGGATGCTGTAGGGAAGCATATCCGAGGATCGTTATTTCTAGCCGGTTGAAAAACATACGGAGGGAGTAAGACTAGATTCACGTATACACAGAGCTTGATGCGTTGGCTCAACAAGTTCGCAGCGAGGTGGAATCCTTGCCAAGAATTATTGTTGATGGCTATTCGCAAACAATTCCCGACGGCTGACGGATGCCTCGCTTACAAATCACACAACCCCAGGAACAAACAATGTGTCATAACGTTTACCAGTATCGGCGCTGATTTTACGCTGTTATTCCTACTGCCAAATGTAAGGTTGACTTTGTGCAACTGGTTACTAGTATGTTGCGGAAAGCTGCTGACTTCATCAGCGAGAAGAATTACGGCGTACCTTACTTGACGGGATGCGTCATTCTTATTTCTAACTAGCTCGTACCCGCGACTTCGTACGTGTGGATTAAGAATTTTTTGTCAGAATTGAATATAGAAAGTTGTTGTTAACGAAGGATTGGTCGCAAACAACACCGAGTCGGCATAATATGACAGGAAAACTATCACTATATCATTCTACCGTCGAACCTGTCTCTTGAAGAGAATCAATTTCGAACATATTTCAGTCACCATTCGATAAGGTCTCAAAATTTCGTGACTTTACTGTTAATCATACTGGAAAAAATGTCCTGTGCCCTTCATACAGATTTTCTTGTCAAATTCCATCAGTATCGATATAGCCATTTAGTCGTCAAAACGTAACAAAAAGACAGAGACTTACTTCCGTATTTATAGTATTATTACTGCGGTTCACACACACACACTGACTGAGAACAACCTCTGAGAGATCATTATAAAGTAAAAAAGTGTACACCTACAGCATTGCAAGACTACCTATGATTTGCCTCGCATTGCACCCCTAACTTTATAATATCTACAGTTTAACATTCAATCCGAATAACCGACGGCTCAGGCGTGACTCTTACGATCAAAAACAATTTTTAAAAATCTTAGCCTCCACGGGGATTTGAACCGGAGACCACGACCCAAACATTTGTAAGCAAGCGCTTTAACCACTGAGCTGTGTGACTGATACACGGAAAAAGCTGTATGCAGACGTCCATATCCAACGCGTCTGTCTATCGCCATTCAGTAGTATTTCGAAATTATGAGACAACATGTATTATTTATACAGATAATTTTTCAACCAAATGTAGACAGTATTTTTCTCCTTGTTTCATAGGATAAGTGTGCAAAGTTTCATCGAGATCGGATGAAAACTGTGGATTTGTATGAAAAACAAACAAACAAACAAACAAACAAACATACATACATTCATCTTTATATATATATATTAGAATTACGTAACTTTACCGCAATCTGTGGATATTGTACAGTTGTTTAAAATTCAAAGTCTGTGCGATGTCTAGTGCTAGAATAGGCATTTACTACGAAGGGTGTTACTTCTGCATAGTAACGTCCCTGAGAGATTCAAGTGAGCAGGTTTCTAGTTGCCTTCTTCAGTATTACAGTATTACTGTATGTGAAAAATGGTGTGTGTGTGTTTAGCGTAGAGTGTTGTGGAAAGTGGGTGGAAGAAGGTGTCGTATTACAGATTGAAGGCCCACCTGATTATCGGTATTATTTAGTTAATTAATATGTCATATCTCTGAAAGACTTACAAAAGCGATGTCGATAGCAGCAGATCGATATCGCTATACAGGCTTGAATTGTGGAAACAGATTCTTTGCCAGTAGGAGTTAAGTTCTGTAATGTCCGCGGGTGTAGCGGAAACTCTATAAAGTTGTACGGCGATAAAGTTTCATATGATGCGGTATGCGGACTTGTAAGTACACAGAGGTAAACTAATGTTGATTAGCCAAGTCATGTTGATGAAACATAAACTGTGATTGATGGATAAATGAAAATATCATCACGTATGGTGGACTGTATTATTGTGGCTAGATAGAGTGATTAAAGAAAAACTGTTTCACGTGCTGAACTGAAGTGAATGTGGTTAGTTTGTATGGACATTTCTCATTTGGCTAAAGAACCTGCAATCTGCTTGTTATGTAATTGAACTTACTTAAAAAATATCAGTCGGTGGTTGGACAATTTTGTGCGTTTAGTTCATTAAAGAGTGTGAATATTAAAATACTTTTTTCAATAACCATTCGAGTGAGGCGACCGTCTTTATCTTATATCTTTAAACGAGCAATTCTTGTGTATATATATATTTCGGATCTCGGAAACGGCTATGACGATTTGGATGAAATTTGATATTTAGATAACATTTAGACTTTTAAGATTACCTAAACAGTTGTCTTCCCAACAAAAAAGCGAATTTACAAAATACGAACAATTTTTTCACTCGGCATCTCCAAAACGGCACTAACGCCATCTCATAGACAATTCAGATACCAGAATGCCTACAAATAGTTTCTCCTTGATTTCAAAGAATATTTAAACGAACAGTTCTTGTATACTAGCTGGCCCGTGGAAATATTAGCACTGCAAGTTTAATTGTAAAACATTTAAAAAGGAAGATAATTGAAAATTTATCATTGGTTTTGTCAGACGTGATACTTACAGAAACTTCTTTGAAAATAATATTACCGGTACCAGTTGTAAAGTAATCATCATTTTCTTTTTGACCGTAAGGGGTTGTTAGTTTGTCATTAAATACTACCACGCGAGGTATGAGCATAGTTTTATCGGAGTGAATGATTTTAGCACTGATGTTGTTCTATCATTACCGTGACGTCACAATCTGATGATGAATTCTTATAGAACTCGACGAAACATATCGAAAATAAAGAATAAATGTTGTTCATATCTCGCTTGGTTTTCGAGATATAGCATGTCAAAAATCAGTAATAGGTATAATTCCTTGTGCTTTTGGCGACGTTTCTTCTGGTCCAGGCCGTATTTCAACCTAATAACGACCATTAGGACCAAATTAAACAATGAAGTACATTTCCACCGTATAGACATGGTGGTTTTGCTGGATTTTTTTTTCTGGTCCAGGCCGGATCTAATCCTAACCTCTTCACTTGAGATATCAGAAAAATAAATTCCTTATTTTCGATTTGTCTCGACGAGTTTCATACGAATTCATCATCAAACTTGGCTATGGCGAAATTTATCTTCTGGTCCTGGTCGCATTTCAACCAACCACGTCAAATTTTGAGATACGATATCTCGAGAATTAAGTGAGATATAAAAAAAAAAAAAATATTTTTTACTTTCTATTTTTCTTGTCGAGTTACATAAGAATCCATCATCAAGGGTTTTCGTAGAATACCACAAATCTCGCACCATTAATTAATCCCTTTGGCATTAAGATTTCTATTTAACATAATAATGGCATTTTTCTTAGAAAGCAATTTATGAGGCGGTCTCGCAAATGGATCAAGAAATTTGGATGAAATTTCATATGTAGATAACGTTTTGATTTTCAAGTATTTAACACGATTTAAAAAAAGGAGCAATTTTTGTATTTGATTTCTCGAAAACGGCTCTAACCTCACTACGTAGAAGGTTCAGGTTCCAGTAAGCCTACTGACGTTGGTTAAGCTTCTCTTTGGTTAACTGTGCCCCTCAAAACGCCTAGGAAGCCTTCAAGCCTTTTACTTTAACCAAACTTTACTCGAAATCTTGGATATTGAACAGAAATCGAAAGATGCCGAGCGAAGATCGGTCACCCAGGTACTTTAATTTAATAAAGATAGAAGTTCAGATTGCCAGAAGTAGTAGTAACAGCTTATATGATCTTAAATGTGGGGTAGTAATCTTTCAATATTCTGAAAAAGGGGAAGTGTAGCAACCCGAGCCGTGATTGCAATAAACAGCTTAAGTGCCGGGCGGACCCGCGAACTTTTGAGTTCATTTTTTCCAAAATTTTGGCTGCGTGGTTGAAGATTTACTGCCATCGTTTCTTAGGGCTAGAAAAATGAACAAAAATTAGCATCAGAAATGAAAGCGTGAAGGAAGGTTAAGTTAGCTTTTAATTATATCAAATAAACTGTTATACACCATATGAAAAGAAATCATAAATGTTCAAGATGAAATTTATTTGAAAATAGGTATAAAACACTTGAAGAAGTAACTAATGAAATCTAACCAACTTTGAGTTCTTTTCCTAAGCTTACAGAGAGCATGGAACAATAAAACTAGCCTGTACCTAATGTTCTTCCGAAAATCGATGTTACTTCTTGTAAAGGCAGGAACAAACTGAGCCCAAGTGCCATTCAAAAGTGCACTCATCTTAAGGAGAGGGGGCTTTGTGCTGGTTGACCACTGTCCACTTCAATATGGTGTGGTTATACTGTAATTGGCTTAATAGATCACACCAAGTACTTCATACAGACTTGGAGTGGAGACTTGGGTCTCAGCTCTGGATGGTAACAAATCAACCATGAAGCAATCTCACTTGCAGGAATAATGTTACGAGAGTCCTATGGTCTGAAAGGCGTGAAAAGGGCACTCCAACCCATATCGTACCTTCTAATAGCTTAAAATAATAAAAAAATACTTTGTAATGTACAATGTTTTTATAACGGACTAAAAAGTATAAAATAATTTTTCTTAATCCTTATGAAGAATAAAGCCACATACAGATTTATAACTTTTAAATTGCCCTGAAAATTTATACTTGGTAATTTTTGATAGCTATTAAAATACTTGTAAAATTGGTGACGAAAAAAATTGGCTGCATGCACAGATAATTGATACATTAATAGCTCTACAAACAATTTTATTGCACCGCAAATAAGGTGAACTGATAAAGTAAGTTCTTTCATTGGTAACAACTCTCTACACTTAGTATAGTTATGTATTCCATGCGCACAATGTTTTTCGTCACCATCTTACAAATATTTTTGATAAGCTATCAAAAATTTCCAAGTAATAAATTTTCAGGAAAATTTAGAAGAAGTTATAAATCTCTATTGTGGTTTTATTTACTTTCATAAGGATTAAGGAACATTTATTTATACTTTTTAAGTCCTTTATAAAAACATGGTAACATTAAATAGTATTTTTTTATTTTATTATATTATTTTCTGCTTTTTACGGTTACTTTTAGTGAACCTTTGTAAGGTAAAGATAAAGGTCACGGGGTTCCGACGGCTCTTGCCGCATCCCACGGAGGTAGAGCTCCACACTCCCTGTACAACCTTCGGCACTTGAATGGATGTGACGAGGTCAGCGCAACTAATTAACACTTTGATGACATAATAAAAGACACAAGCAACAAATTCCAGTTTTTTTAATAGAAATCATTTAATTGAGTTATTTCCATACCGGGGAAATAAGGGGGAAAAAATAAGAATTATGCACATCCAATCATTTGAATCATAAATTATGGTCTGGAATTCTAACAAAAATCCAATAAAAAAAAAACACTTTCAGTTCTGCCAGAAATCTTCAGGCAGCATTTCCATTTTTTCTTTCCCTAAAAACATTATTCAGACTACTGCAAACATTAAAAAAATAAAATTAACCTCATCGGTCCCTAGAAAATGCACTTTTCAGTTGTTCCGAATTTTCCTCTTTTCGGGAAACTTTTCAATTTTTCTTTCTCTGAAAACCTTATTCAGACTATCAAAGACATTTAAAAAAATAACTAAATTGTTCCATAGAAAAAAGTACTATCAGGTTTTTCCGAATTTTTCCAGCCAACTTTTCCATCTTACTTTCTTTGAAAACTTTAGTTGGACTATTATGAACATTTTAAAAAATTATCAAAATCGGTACACGAAAAAAGGACTTTCAGTTTCCTCAGAATTTTCGGGGCAACGTTTCCAATTTTTTATTTACTAAAAACCTATTCGGACTATTACCAACATTAAAAAAAAAATTAGCCAAATCGGTACACAGAAAAAAAAAAAAGACTTTCAGTTTGCTCAGAATTTTCCGGACAACTTTTCCAATTATTTATTAACTAAAAACCTTACTCGGACTACTACGATTATTTAAAAAAAAAAAAAATTGGCCAAATGGGCCCATAGGAAAGAGTACTGTCAGTTTTTCCCGAATTTTCCAGCCAACTTTTCCAATTTTCTTTGAAAATTTTATTTGGACTATTAAAAAGATTTTAAAAAATTTAGCCAAACTGGTATACAGAAAAAAAAGAATTTCAATTTCTAAGAATTTTCAAATTTTCCGGGCAACTTTTCCAATTTTTTCACTAACTAAAAACCTTATTCGGACTATTACAAACATTTAAAAAAATTAGCCAAATCGATCCATAGATTTTCCCCGTTTTCATGCATTGTCATCCAGTTCTGAGCCTACGGTCAAAATTTCAAGTCTCTAGTTCATCGAGAAGTTAGTTTAAAATCAATCACAAAATTCCACCCGGACAGACAAAGCCCAAAGCGACTTAATAAAAACATTTTAATATACTCGTCTGCTACAGAAGACTGACTCTTCCAAAAGACACCGAGAGGACCTCCGGCTATTTCGTCCCCATCTATCAGCTCTGGACATTGTTCGCCCAGTTTTGTGAATATATCTCTATTTCTATCTATCTACTCCTATCTATCTATCTATCTATCTATCTATCTGTCTATCTATCTATCTATCTATCTATCTATCTATCTATCTATCTATCTATCTATCTATCTATCTATCTATCTGTCTGTCTGTCTGTCTGTCTGTCTGTCTGTCTGTCTGTCTGTCTGTATGTATGTATGTATGTCTGTCTGTCTGTCTGTCTGTCTGTCTCTCTCTCTCTCTCTCTCTCTCTCTCTCTCTCTCTCTCTCTCTCTCTGTCTGTATACATATATAATAGATGAAGCTACTGTATGCTGTCCACTACTTGAGTCTCTTTTTGTTTGTTCTAAGTATTTCTCATTAATGTCATGCAAGCTTCATACGCTAAATAATAAATAACTTCATTTAGACGATGCGTAACTATTGAGTAAACTAAAACTCTTCACAAACGCTATAGTGTCATGATCCATAAATGGCCAATACCATGCAAGAAGAAGAAGATATACACAGTGCGGAAAGGTTTATGATTTATTCCAAGACAATGTTATACATTATGATGATTACGAATTGAGCACCACAACCCCTTCAACCCTTTTTCCAAGTTCCGATGGATAAAATGTCAACTCCAAGTTAGGCGCCATCATGATGACGCAATGACTTGAATCGACGGGGCAAGTGAATATTATTTACCGAAATACAAAAAAAAAAAGAACTAATAGTGATATTGACACTCAATTAGTGATGAAATCATGATTTACTTTTTGTCGATTTTCTCAACTCTCAAAGTGGAGCGGGAGGGAGAAGGATTATAATCTTTATGAAAATAATTCCTGTATTTCTGTGCTATGGTTTGTGGAAACATGGGAAAATCGAAATTTGTGTGAATAGAACGGGAGTCGAACCAATTTTCCCCCGAATGCCACCTCCGACTACTAAACTTGTTCACACATCTCGGTATTTCAGACGATGGGGGGTCAAAAGTTGTCCTTTCATCTTCTTACGAAACAGCTTAAGTCACACAATGATCTCTCAATTCAAATTTGCTTTTGAAGGACTAAAATTTTACCCAGCTGTGATAGAGGTGGAATGAACGGAAAATCGAATCTCAGTCACCAGGTCGCAAGACCACACGAATTTACTTTAATAACACTGGATATTCTGCTTAAATGAGCTTTGTTATGCCTATTCTTTGAAAAGCAAAATTTTTATATTCTGCTTGAAGTAGTCCTACAGACAATTTAGGCTTCTATGTTTGAACGTGTCCGTTAATGTGGAGTTAAAAGGGAACCCTGAATTGAAACCTCTGGCCTGGCACACCGAAGATTATGGCTTTTAGTATACTTTTGACGTAACCTAGGTAAATGCTAGGACGGACCCCAATTTGCCCCTCAAAAATTCCACAATACACAAAGAAGTTAATACTTACCATACAAAACTCAGCTCATAAGATTCATGGAAAGATAGTGTCATGAACGCACCATCCTTATTACCTATCCTGCAAATATTAAACCTTCCATAACTGTCCTGTTACGATAAAAGAGAAATTTGACTCGTGAAGGTAACTGAAAGAGGTAAAAACAGAGAGGCAAAGGCATTTATATGTAACAAAGAAAAAATTGTTATTTCAGATCGATAATAATGGAAAATGTAATTTAAAACTTTTAAAATAATAAATTCAGTAGTTTCAGAATAAAAAAAACATAAACTATTTTTTTTTATTTTTTAACGCTACAGTCAATATTAATAAATGACACACACGATTTGCCGGAAACATCTCCAAGAAAATTTATTTATGCTGATGACATGTGTTTGTTGAAATAGAACTCCAATCTCAGATCCACAAACAATTTTATCTACCGATATCGAAACCTGAGAATTACACTTCAAGAAATGGTGCCGCCATCTGAATCCTCAAGAAAACAGTTATATTTAACATTTCATTCACGCAACACACAATCGCGCTTTAAACCAGGAGTCAAATTCAGAGGTCGACTCTTTTCATATTGCAACACACCAAAATTAACTGGATGTAACACTGGACAGTTCCATGCAGCATCTCTCAAGCGTAGCTGCTAAATAATATTTTTCAAAGGTTGCTGGTTCTTCATGGGGAGCCAGTGGTAATGTCCTAAGATGCAAAGCATTAACTCTGTTATAGTCTGCTGCTGAATACTCTAGGATCAGTAGCGCCCACACGAAAAGATGGATGTGCAACCCAATCAGGACATGCGAATAATTAAGGGATGAATTCAGAGCACCAGCACCCTATGGCTTCCAGTTCTCTTCAAAATTTCACCTCTAGCACTAAGACGATCAGATGCTCTCCTAAAGGTCTGGAAAAATATCAAGAAGTACCCTCATCTGTCTAAACATGGAGACAATACACAAGCAAAACACCAACGCTTGAAATCATGGAAACCGTCGTGGCGCACAGCAAGTGTCCTCTTTTAACATAAGCAAAATGTGGATAACACAAAGGGCGCAGCCATCGGTAACCAGTAAACATCTAGTTGCAGATCCTTCAGTGCTGTCCCAAGGATTTGATCTTCCCAGACGGCAATGGAGAACCATCAAGCGGATTAGAACAGGACAAGGCAGATGCGGTTACTTATTATACAAATGGGGCTGTGTCAGTTCTGCAAATTGTGACACCTTACAGATCGTTACCGTATCGTTTCTGACTGTTCTCTTCGAGCCTACAAAGGATCAATAGCGGAAATACATGATGAGTCGATCAGTGCGATTGAATGGGTCAAAAAACTAGATGTAGAGATACAATATTGTACGAGCGTGTGATGTGCACATTTATCCACACCTCTTGAATATATTGTTAGTCAATATACCATTAATAAACTAATAACAGTAAAATTCAAGAACGGAGTCAATCATTCTCGGAAATTACAAAAAAAAAAAAATTGGAAATTAAAAACAGGCTATTTTGTGAATCTTCAGTGGCTGCAGAAACATACGTTTACAATTTAACTGGAATAGAAGAGAACTCTTAATGTTCTGCTGATACGGAGATTTCATTCTGTTTCCGCAAGTATCAATGTTTGGACCTCGGCAGTTTTCTGTGTCCATTGCAGCTGACGGGGATGGTACCCAACTGGTTCTCTTCTCACCACGTCAACGACCCCGCAGATCGTAAAGTAGGAACACTTCACAATATTTTTAACTGCGTCAGCAACTTTATTACGGTGCAGTCTCTCTCACACAGCATGTTGGCCTAATGTAAACATGCGCTCGCCAAAACGAGTCGCCATTGTGCAGCGGGGAAGCGGCGCATTAAACCAAATCGCCCATAAACAATCCGTGTATGCGGCTGGATGGCTAATCGGCGCGCTTAGAATGCGTCGTTGGGCGCTTTTGCAGTCGGGCGGCCTTGATCCCCCCGGGCGTCATAACAACCCTTCTTGTGGGAATAACAATCAGGGGCAGCAGGGGGAGCAAGAAACAACCGGTCGCCCGCCAACAATGGGCTGCAAATGGGACCGGGTCGTCGCCGCCGACGTCTACATAAGCAGCCAATCAAAGTGTCATTAATCATCGCGACATTTGGAGCGGGAAACGCGGGACGGGTGGTGTCGGGTGGCCTTTGTCTCAGCCGGTGCTCGAGTCGGCCTTTGTGGCGCCTGGGATGAGCCCACTTGTAACTCGAACCCGCCCCGTACGCCGCACCTCGAGAGTGCAGCTCGCTTCTTGTTATTAGAAAAAAGACTTGGCTGGGGGGTCGACCAGGTTTGTAGCATCCCATTCATTCTTTCTTTCACGCCAAGTTTCTCCCTCCTTGGTCCTTAGTACGCTTTGCTTGGTCTTTTGGCAGGCAGCCCCTTTGGTGGTATTTCTTTATCAAACATTGGGAGCTGCGAGGAGGGATTTGCGCATAAACCTGACTGGTCGGAGTCATTGTCTGCCGACACAACTGTCTGGGGGATGGGAAATTTCGTTTTAGATTGGCCTACAACACAGTTTCCGGCCTACAACACAGTTTCCTCTTCTGTTGCTATATTCTTTGAGCCTATTGTAAGATTTATCTGAATATTTATTTTCCTGTTGTTACCACTGTAAACTTGTTTACACTGTAATTTGCATTAAATGATGGTGAGAAAATAAAACACAATACACAGTTCACTGCAAAACATCCATACTAATACTACAAATTCTAAAGTAGCTCTGTCTCTCTGTTTATTAATTTTTCACGACTAAATCGATCTTAATGACATTTGACAACTAAATACTGTGTGTCACTAGGAAGTGGTGTCGTGACAATCGCGCACAGTGACATTCGCGCACAACGATATTCGCGCACAGTTTAAAGGTCGGTCTACACTCTCTCCTCTCCCGTGAACTTTTTATTTACGGAACGCAGTATTGACAAATCATCATCACACTAAAGTTTTGCCAGAGGTGACCGTCAATTTTTAAGGTCTGTAATAATTACATACAACGGAGCCCGGGATTTGGACCGAGGACCTTCAGTACCCAAATCGTGCGTCGTAACACTGAGTCACCAGACCGAATATACAGAAAATGAGAAATAAATATTCAAACACAATAAAACAAACGCACTCTTTTTCTCTACAATTTATTTTTGCTATTGTAAAACACAAATGTAGTCTTAGATTTGTCTGCTTGCGGGGAGCATTTAAAGAAAATCTGATGAATCTGAAAGTGTGGTTCAAGAGAAAGAAAGACACTTTTGTAAGTCAATCAGTAACATCAAAATAAAATTTGGTCGTAAAGGACCAGAATTTTCCACAATCTACCTATCGCTTCTCCCTATTCACCAGCCCGACACCGGCCCGCACCTTCAAAAAGTAAACCAAACTAGTGACTACCGACATTCATGTATGTTTCTTTTTTCGTCAGTGCTGCCGTAATCAGCATGTATCGTGTAGATTTGGGAGAACTGTTTACTGGCACTTTTAAAAGTACCATTGTAACACCCTTCTCGGCGTACCGACCAATAGCTTTTTTTTTTTTTAATGCCTAATTGGCATTATGGGAGGTCAGCCCCATTTTATGTATGATTCAGGCCCTTCTCTTCCAAATATATTTAAAATAAAATACCAGCACTTTGCTATTTTAAATGCCTTGGTATATTTATTCAAAATTAATTTACAAGCCAACTTCACAGCTATCTCAACAATTCTAACACACAGAGAGATTCTATAATCTTCTTATATCCAAAGATATTATTATATATATATTACGTTATTATAACACTACTGTCTGTGGAAGGCTGTTTAGAATTTAACATTTACATACCTTTTTTTTTTTTTACAGATTATTTATAATGAAAAGATTAATACACACACAACAAAAAAAATAATCAATTTAGGAATTATTATAACACATATGTTATAATTGTCCCCACATCGAGGTACAACTAAATGATGGCACACATTTATTTGCCGAGATGTCTTTAGTTTTCAAATCACTGTCTCTATCAGTCCACTTACTTCTTCCACTCACAACTTACATCTCGATGTCATTGAATCAATGTCTCATATCTACCCAATGAAATTAACATATTTACAAACAAATACACCAATCTAGCATACTGTCTTTATCAGTTCTTCCATGTTTATTTCTCACACAACTCAAGTGACAATCACTATTTGCAATTACTACCTGTCACAACCTTTTGATCTTCCCTTTAGGCGAGACTTATACAATTTCAAATCTACAACGTTTCGGAATCCTAATCTTTTATTTGACCTATGATATGCCAGTTCATATGCGCTAATATTCGGTTTAGAAATGACCCTAAATGGTCCGTGATATATTTTGAAAAATTTCTTTATTTTGGAATTTATTTCTCTGGATTTTTTTTTTTTTTTTTTTTTTTTTAATTCTCACCAAAACTAAATCTTCTACCTCAACTCGGTCGGTTTTACCCATTTGTCATACCTCCTTTTCCTATCTTCAGCTTTCTTCTTCATTATACTTTCATCACATTTTATCAGATCAGTGTTATGCCCCCATAACGTTCTGTTTTTTTTTTCTTTTTTTCCAGTCTTTTAGTCCTTTCTCATACACTCCATGAATCTTAGTTATCCTATCAATTTCTGATTCCATCCAAATTTGAGTTTTTAGTCTCTTGCTTAGTTTCCCGGTTGCCCCCATGATCTGAATGTAGTTTACCGGCATTTCCGTCACCTTATATCTTGCTATAATGTTTTCATAACAACGTGTGTGATATCGCCGTCAGGTCGCTTCCGGAGTCTACAAGCGCTTGGCATTCTATTCCAAATATCTTCACATCAACTAATGGCTGTCTTATTTTATCCTCTAAAACATCATGCATTTCTTCACTTAACAAATCTTTCGCAATTTCTTCATGCGACCATTTATCTCTTTGCAACTCCGGCAAGAATTCCCTCTTTAAATTGTTTACATTATACCGCCGCCGGCCGTCTTCTGTTGTACCCTGTACCAACAATTTCTTGCATCTTTCCCTATGGTTGAAATCAGAACAAGTTGCGACTTTGTTATTTTGCTGCGCTGACGCGTTCGTACTGTCTGGACTACCTTTTGTTGCATTCTCAGGCGCTCTTCTCTGAGACACACCTGGATTTTCTTCTTCGTCGACACTCTTTAAAAAAAATATTCTTACTTTATTTCCTTCATTTTCATTGGATTCACTATTAAACCTATTTTCTTCAATTATATCTTCGCCCTCTTCATCGTCGCTACTCCACGTACCATCACTGTCAATGCTTAGAGGTAGTTCATTTCTTTCGCTGCATAAATTTCCTTCTACGAACACATCTTCTTCCAACTTATGTAACTCCGTCGCCCTCCTAACTCCATGTTCTGCACCACCATCTTTGCCATTATCATTATGTACACTGATTCTGGCCAACTCCGATATATACTAATTTTCCCACTTGCTTTCGCTGTCAACTGACATGGTCCCACAGTTGTTGTTATTCATCCTATGCAAACATTCCCACCACTTTAGATATTCTTCTTTGCTAGATTGCTTTGTCCGGTAGTCATTGTAATCGTTTACTACTTTTTTATCACACATATTGGATGGTCCTGCAACCACTGTATCCACCACTGATAGGACCTTTACAGTTGCGGACTTAAGTTTTCCGCTCCTTTTTCCTCGTTAGGTTGCCTGTTACCTTTCATTTTCATGTACATAGTTTGTTTGTATTGCGGTCGCTGATTTCCCCGTCCGTTCGATACATAACCACGCTCATGGCCATTGTTAGTGTTGCCTTCAAACTGTCGCATGTCGCTTCTGTCTTGCCGATTCACCTGTCCTTCTCCTCTTCCAATACACATTATCTCCTCTGTATGGCCAATTATTTGATTTACCATCAAGATGTCTGTCCCCATACTTTTTATTCTCGTAACCGTTTTCTTGGTAACCTTCCACATTGTATTCGTGCCTTTCGTTACACCGATCTACCCTCTCAAGTGCATCTAAGAAATCATGAATCCTATCCCACTGATTAACAACTAGTTTATCTTGCACTTGTCTCGGAAGTTTCTGCAATAATATTTCGATCTGCTCAACCTCTCCTACTGGTTGATCCAAATAACGCAATTCCTTTCGCATTGCGTCGCAAAAATCCTCGCATCTCTCCCGTCGCGTCTGCCAAAACGAGACGACAATTGTAAAAATCACTTTTCACTTTCCTCTGCATTTGTGCAGACCAGAACTTTTCGCGAAATCTTCTCAAGAATTCATTGTAATCATTGCACTCTTCAGCTACTTCACAGCTCCAGGAAAAAGCTTCGTCCTTCATTTTACCTCTGACATAGCGAAATCTTCTCTATATCCGACCATTCTAATGGTAAGTCTTTATCATAGATCTTTACAAAATCTGCAGGGTGAATATTTCCGTTCGGTTTTAAAAACTGCATCAGGTAACATCGGCGGAGTAAACGTATTCACCGTTCCGGTAACAACCGCTCTAGGTCGGCGTTCAACCTTTTCCAATCTTTCTTCTACTTGATTGAATCTAGAACCAATCTGTTCAATTTCAATTTTAACTTCACCTATCTTTTGTCCTACTCCTTCATCAATCTGTTCTTTCAATTGAATGATACTGCCTGCAGTTTGTTGCTTCACCAAAATTATTTCTTCCCGACATTCTTTTTGACTTTCAAACATGACTTCTCTGATGTTTCCGATAATGGCGTTTTGTCTTTCATTATTATCTGCTATACGTTGATCCATTTTCCCGGCTACTTCTTGTCTAACCTCCTCTTGGAAATGTTCTAATTCAGTCCGCACCTCTTGCTTCCAATTTTCTTGAATTCTTTTCATCTCATACCTCATAACCTGGAAACTTTCTTCATTCTTCTTTTGATTTGACACAATTTCTATTTTCAATTCCTGAATTGCTCTTTCCTGATTTAACATAAGTTCTGCTTTCAATTCTTGGTTTGCTTTCTTTTGATTTAATATAATTTTTTCTTGATTTGACACAAGTTCTGTTTTCATTTCTTGCATTTCGATTTTTCTTGTCTATGGCTTCGATTTAATATCATTTCTTGGAGTTGCTTGAAACATGACATCGAACTGTTGGGGATCTACACTCCTTTCTCGAGCATCAGATGTTCCGACTTTAATTCTGGTGAGACTGTGCTTATTTACCTCATTATCGGCCCATCGTCGCTGTCCCCTATCATTTAACCCATTGCAACCATCATTACTATTAATATTACTGCTTTCAAATACTCTGCAACCCCTTTTACCTCAGCATTAATATTTGGACTGCTAGCCAATTCCACTTGAACAGAATTACTATTACCACTTCGGATTCTAAATGCATCTTTATTATCAAAACTAACAACTCCAGAACTATTCGTCTGCCATTCTGATGTATTATTTTGGCCCTCACCCAAATCAATTTGCGCATCCTCTCTAACCAATTAAGGCAACCGTTTTCCATCTTTGCAACAAATTAAAATAATTTAGAAACAATAATAAATTTAATTTTACGCGAAAAAAAACCCCTGATAGTATTTAACAATACTGCTCTCAAATTTATAACAGCACAACACAAAATGTACAATGATTGTATTGCAACGCCGATAATACTATGCATATACTTGAATACTGGACCACAAAACACTTACAAAATTTCGTAGTATCTATAATGGCATACAGAAATGCACGACAGAAATATCAAAAGTCCACTTGGTACAGCACTGAAAATAAGCAACCATGTCCATGCAAACACAAACAAACAAAAAAGTTAATCAGTTCTTTACAGTTACAATATTCCTCGAAAAAAAAATTTCCCCCTTATTATTTTGTTTTAAAAACTTGTATTATTCTTTTGTCTTAGCTATAGTCTTCCACAGACGCCTATAACCTATTTTAAACATGCTACCTGTAATTTTACAATCTTTTATAATTTTTATTTTTTTTATTTTTTTTTGACGTTCGTTAACTTAATTACTTTCTGACAATCTGTCTTTACTTAATTCGTTGCAAAACAATAGTTCTTACATCACCGTTACAATTTAATTATAAATTCTGATTGTAAAGTCTTTACTTTATTTTTTTTTGCTGACTCAGTTCTTGCCTCAATTACAAATTGCTTTCATTGCAACGTTAATATTAAATGATACTTCTTCTTTTTGTTGAATATGAAACTGCAAGTCCAAAGACAACTGGAATCTGTACTTGCCAATCTGCGCCGATCTGCTCCACGTCGTCCTCAGAAAATTCCTTGATAAACCGATCCTGGCAGTAGAATCGCCAAATGTAACACCCCTTCTCGGCGTACCGACCAATAGTTTTTTTTTTTTTTTTTTAATGCCTAATTGGCATTATGGGAGGTCAGCCCCATTTTATGTATTATTCAGGCCCTTCTCTTCCAAATATATTTAAATTAAAATACCAGCACTTTGCTATTTTAAATGCCTTGGTATATTTATTCAAAATTAATTTACAAGCCAACTTCACAGCTATCTCAACAATTCTAACACACAGAGAGATTCTATAATCTTCTTATATCCAAAGATATTATTATATATATATTACGTTATTATAACACTACTGTCTGTGGAAGGCTGTTTAGAATTTAACATTTACATATCTTTTTTTTTCTTACAGATTAGTTATAATGAAAATATTAATACACACACAACAAAAAAAATAATCAATTTTAGGAATTATTATAAACATATGTTATACCATCCATAAAGAATTATTCGTGTAATTTTAAACTTTGTTTGGTTCTTTCACCGCTCAGAACAATTATTCTTTCATCTTCCATATCATCCGTAAGAAGGAAACTGCCTCCATCTCCCATCTTCAACAATCCATAATCGAAGATCGCTTCGTCAGAATTATTTGGCTCCTTTTGGTTTCCTTGTGATATACTCCTCTGACGGTACAAGTTTCTCTTGACAGTTGACTGGGCTGGCATTTCAGTTACAAATTCGTAGCTTTTATTATGGAGATCTCCTAGTTCCTCAGGGTAAATTTTTGGAATTGAACTATCTTCCGCTCGAGCTCTCTTCTTTGTCGCATCAAGTTTCTGATGTACTTCAACACGTGCGTCGTCAAGGGGTTCACATATATACTATATGCTCTGTAACATTCAGTATGGCAGCATCCTTACTCTTCAAAATTCCACGACATTATTTTGATCTTTCTTTGAGACAGCGCCAGGTGATCGTTCCATATTCTTTTTTTCTAAACTCTCGATAGCTGTACCCGTCATAATGCGCACACGGCTTTCCATGTGTAGTTGAAGTAACTTCCAAGACTAAAACTGTGATACTCAAAGCAGCAGTCAATGCGAACAGTGGTGTGCGATCTGGCTAGGAGGAGATGGGGGTTGGAATTCCCAGAATCCAGCATGCTGTTTTAGCGGTGACAATTGGCAGCTAAAAGCAGATAACACGAGACGACCCGGTTGTGCGTGATTGTCACATATCCTAGGAAGTACCTAGAGCACTTCTTTCGGTATAAATAACACATTTTTTAGTGAAATTTTGAGAACTAACAGAACGGTGACAGACAGACCGATAACGTGTGTAAGTCTCAGTTATGTTATATCCGTCACTCAAGCTTTTTTTCTCTCGCAGTCAGTTTGTGTATGATCTATTCATAAATTTCATGTGCAGACACAACTAATTATTTAGTGACTTTGCACTGCAGATGGGACAGACAGTAGCAGAGGTACACTTACAAATACGTGTTTTTTTTCCTCATTGGCTATTATGTGAGTTTCATACCAGGGCTAACGGATTGTTTGGTTGGATGCAAAATGTGTATAATATGGTTAAATTCCGCATCCCGATTGTATAGCAGATTGCCTAGTATATTTGGATATAAAATAATTTGAAAGTAGTAAAGTACATTCCAGCAACTTTTTAAAACACAATTAAAGTTATAAAGCGTGTAGGATAATAAAGGTATATGTATATACATAAAATGTGTATATATGATATGACTTTTTACGTATCTAAATATATTTCTTGATGTGTGAGTGGAGACATTCCAGGCGAACTGATGAATTATTATTCTCCCTGGTGTCAAGCCGGATGGTGTTGTATAAACACATCGTTTCGACAGCTATCGCTGCTGTCTTCATCAGGTGTTACTATGTTGTATATAACTTCCTTATATATAAGGAAGTTCAATGGGAGGCTAAGCCAGTCTAGGCGGTGATAGCCAGCTTGCTGCAGCTAGAAGGGACTTGTCACCTGATGAAGACAGCAGAGCTAGCTGTCGAAACATTGTGTTTATACAACACCAACCGGCTGGACATCCGAGAGGATTATATTGTATTATATATTTCCTATTTCAAATTCAAATTTCACCGCCAAAATATAAATTTTTTCCTTGCGGCTGGAAGTATCTCTTGACATTTTAACAATCAAATAGTCTAGTTTTATTCCTACTCAAATTAAGTAAAAAACGTAATAATTGTATTTGTTCCCAACTGTATTTCAACGGTTTTATTGGTTTGTATAATAGGATTTGATTTTGTATAATTTAAGGACCCAGCGGTGTAAAATAAGTCGGCTCAACTGACAGTTCTGTTTCCAATCCCCAAAGGGCAAATATCTGAGATAAGGACATACAAACCAAAATTTCTATGTAAAAAATGGTATTGACGTAATATAGCTGCAGAAAGTGACATAATTTTAAACCTTAAACAAAATCTGGCAGAGGAACTGTGGTTGATGGTCTCCCACGATTAAGCCACCATCTAGTTCGCTGCTATTTTTAATGTGTTGATAACTGGTTCTCTTCACGATTCAGGTTCAATAGTAGAATGTATGGTGTTGGCTTCCCCGTGATATTATTCATACTCCGTACTTTTTGGAACACCTTTCACGTAACTTACAAGTTTATACATCCAATTCTAGCAATAAAATTATAAGTGCGCGAGTACGAAGTGGCGGGTAACAGGCAGTATAACACAAGTTTCTATGAATGAGAAACTACCTGGTGAAAATTGCTCACGTTAGAAACAGACATTTTCCGCAGCTTCTGTCCCGCTATTTTTGATATAGACCTACATATTTATTTTCATACTGTCAAACGGGATTTTTAGTGTTCATGGTGTATGAATTGAAACAGTACATCCGATTTGTAGTTACTCCTCGCAGATTCCAAAGTAACCCAAAGAAATTCCTTGCAGTATCCAAATGACTTTACCGCAGCTGCATCTTTTCTTAAATAAACCTAAGTAGTATTATGAATTAAGTGCATCTGACATTTTATCAGCCAAATTGAAAACCTTAATGCGTCTTTGTGACCAGACGCTGAAAATTATGTAAACGAAGTAGAATACAGATTGTTCATATTAGGTCTAAATTCGTTTCTTCAAAGAAATCCACGTCAAGCGCGGGTTAGTTTGTTCGTTTACGCCACAGCCAATCTCCTTCATGATTACCGGTATATTACCGGTTGCATTAACTTTACTACAATTTCTCTTTTAATATCTGTTTCCACTTCATCAAAAACTCTAACGGTGGAATACGGATTTAAATAAGCTAATTTAATTGCTATTTTCTCAGCAGTTGTTCAAAATACGAACATTAAAACTACTCTGCTATTGCTACCTCCACTCCTGAAATAATAATTGTGAGGGGTAAAATACACTTTCCTATCCACCACATTGTGGTTCTCGGATGTATTTTGTGCTTATTTAGACAAATTTAACGCTTTAAGTTGAGATTTCAAAAATAATTGAACGCGAAAGACAAAAACACAGCTTTCACCGTTCACCAAGAGATGGCGACATTTGGCTCCCTAACGGCGAAAAGTTCCTGCTACCAACCAATTAATAGCGAAACCGCCCCATCGAAAGAAGAGACAGCATTCCAAAAAGCAGCAATACAAGGGATAGCAGGTATATCTTTTTGTGTTTGGAATATGATATTATTATACTTTAGAAGATAAAATTAGATGACGTAAATAAAAATGATAAATTATAAAACTTTTATTAGTAGTTACCTAGAAGCGTCTGAATTACACGTTTAAAAAGATTCTACAATTAATAAAAACTTAAAATTAGATTTTCATAGCCCAATCATGTATGTTCTTACTAAGTAAACTACGGCTACAGGTTGTGGGACCTTCTTGAAAGATATTGCTGCCTGCGCACTGGTCTATTCGCACTGAAGCAAATTTCAGCTTAATTGTTATCAGTAGCAGATTCAACCAGAGCTGCAGGAATTCAAATAGCTGTATAAACGCCTGAAAATATATGGCTTTGACCTGACCTTATTTTGGGTGTATGTGATTCACATTAAGCTTATAAAAATACCGATTTAGATTGAGTACCGACAAAGGATACAAGCACGGCAATTTTAAACTTTACTGACATCTGAATATTTGATTTTTAACGACCCTTAAACGCTAGTAACTGCAGATTGTCATCAAATTTTCTAATACATGTAAATAGACTTACAGAAAGGAATGAATTCTGTGTGCTCCATTTAAACTGAAGGAATTGTGTATCATCACTATTGCATATTCGCAGCGTAGTGAAATGGCACTATGAGCAAATGTTCATTAAAACAAGTATTAAACAGGTTTTGATAACTAACGTTGTATGTGGTAAAAATGCAGCCTATCGATAGAGGAAATTGCAGAGTGGTCTGACATACAACGGCAAAGCGCTACAGACAAGGAAGCAAGGAAAAACGATTAAGACGCCAATCTCTCTTAATTTTTAAATTCTTCTGTGGATCAAACGAATATCAGGAACAAGATGTTTAGCCAATGTCCACGATTCGCAGCCATACGGTAATTTTTGTGCAGCCATTACTTAATAAAATTTCGCCACTGTGTATTATCTGGTGTCCTTAAAAATTATTTTGAGTAAAATTTCTGTAGCCTGGCACTGACATCGTCATTCCTGGTGAAACTTATCTCTTATTATAAATATACATTTTTTAAATTTGTTTTGTTATTATGTTATTAATAACAATATTATATCGCATTGCTTCATTTCCCTTGAATGCCATCACTTTCGTTTCGTCCGATAAGATTTTCAAATTGGTGTTTTCTTCATTAAATATAGCTCTAGTTACAAGTTACCTTCTGCCTCAGCTAAACCGGGAAATTTAATGGGATAAATAATAAAATCAATGATTGAAATAGATATTGATTAAGATTTATCTGATATTGTAACGTTAGCAAAAGGGAAGTGTGAAGTAACTTAAATCAATTCTGAGTGAAATTTAAAAATACTTGCAGTACTAAAGAAATAAATCATAACAACAATCCGACAGCTTTCAGTTTTTATGGTCTTGTTTTGTTAATATTTTAAAGTCCTTAATTACAAGAGAATATCTGTTTACGAATATCAACTGTTTACTGTCGACACACATTTGAGCTCATTCTATAGTTTTCTTACAAAGGTGAGCATCTGCGTACCTTCTTTTGTGTTTGCTTCCATCCAGAAATAATATCCTTTATTTTATGTATGAATTGAAGTTCCATGCTATTTTTTTCATCTAGAAGTGTAGTTGTTGTCTATTAATTCCTTGGCATAGGGTACCAACATGGTCGCACAAGTTCAGTTAAATTAGTTTGTGAACAGATTGGAAGAAACGAGTATTTGTAAGCTTATGATCTACATCTTATCTGACTTTTTAATACTTTTGTTACGTTCTTACGTTAGTTCCACACTAAGACACAATTATGATTTTTTGCGAACGTAAATAAACATTATTTGTTTGATTATGTATTTAATATGTTTACAGCTAACATTCATCTGCAGGAGTTTATAGATAGTTTGTTGGAAGTTCCAAAAAGTGTGAGGATAATCTTCATGTGATGTATTCTTTGCAAAGCAAAATTACAACGTATAGGTTTTTGATTGTTTTTCGTAATGAATTTGTGTAAGTAGTAGCGAAATCTAAATGAATATTGACGCATATGCAAAGAACACATAACAGCTGAAGAAATCATGGCACAAATACAATGTTGACTTTCAGAAACATGAGAAGATGAGTAAGATCTCGGAAGACAGTTTGTATGTAGTCACGTCTTAAATATAGACGAAAACCATCTCGAATGAATCATTACGCATTACAACAATTTCTAGTACGATGTGTCTAAGCTACACCCTCGAATAATAATAAACTGCTAGAATACTGGTTAAACTGATATTTTAAATTATCTGAATTATTTTTATAAGAGTAATTTAGCAGTAGGACTTTTTCCTTACTTGTATAGTTATTTTCTTATTTTACCGTAAATTGGGTGGCAATCTTCGGCTTTGAATTCGGGAGGACGTTGGTTCCAATTCCCGTCCAGTCATCCAAATTTCGATTTTCCTTGGTTTAGAGAGATCATTGCATGAGAATGCCGGGATGGTTTCTTAAGGGAAAAAACGGCCTTGTTCGAATTCCTTACCGTTTGTTGCAGAAGCCTTCTCGTCCTTTAAAACCTATACGTCAACAAAGCGTGAGGCCGTAAGCAAAAAATAAAATAAATAATTTTTTTCATAGAACGAAGAAAACGTTGTCCTTTCTGCAACAAAACTAATCGTGTGACTAAATTATGTGAAAATATTGTCTTCATTAAACAAAAAGTATGAAAAAAAAAGACTCATATCCTTTGAAATACAGGGACGAAATACCTCAACACCTTGAAATACGTGTGCGTCAAGTTTATAAGTGTCATAAAATGAAAAGAGTTAATCACTTCAACAGTACGCGAAGATCTCGAAACGTATATCGTTTTATTCTTGAAACAATGTGAAGCTGCAATCAAGCAAAGAATAGTAACTGTAACGCCAGTGGAAAAACTATTTTAGTTGAATTTCAGAAAATTTATTTTCAGTATAAGTGGTCAAATAGCTCATTGGCTGCATTATTCCGGATAAATTACAAGTTTGTTGTCAACGACCTTTCCTCCTTATACGTGGTTTTATAAATCTCGTGATTTGTTGTACAAAATAGGTCATAAGGTTGTAGAAGTGTGTTTTGCTTCGTATTTTTCACTCTACTATAAAACTGATTTAATTCATTTGGTAAATTAAATTTTCATAAACTGCAACTTGCTTTATTTTTTGGACTCCATTATTACGTTTTAGGGTCCACAAAAGGATCAGATTACTTGATAGTTAAATAATAATAATGAAGTTAATAATGATCAAGACAGAAACACCTTGCGTGGAACAGTATACGCTATGCATTAGGTCAACGTTCTTTTGTAGTCTGTTAGGAAAACAACGCTACGTGCTAAGCATCACGGGTAATGCGGAGCTATGTTGTATAGGAAGATTTTTTTTTTTGGATCAAGTCAGAAACACATTGCGTGAAGCAGTGTATGCCAGGCATTGGGTCTGTTGTAATCTGTTAGGATCGCAACGCTACGCGTTAAGGATCACCGGTGTCACGGCACTATGTTGTACAGTTTATCCTATCTTCGCGCGATTAGCAAAACAGCAGCTGTACAGGAATTTCCTGCGCGGTGAGAAATGCACCCCACTTTCCTGATGTCTTCTGCTCCTATTAAAAAGGAGCCTTTTTGAAGAGTTACAAGGGACTGTTACGTTAGGTCACCACAGAAGTCGTACAGCAGTTAAAGTTCTTGCCAAATCGTGCCACACGCCATTTAGTTGCTGGAGGGCTCTATTTCGAACAAACTATGTCTTATGTACAAATATTATGATTCGAATTGTGTCTTAATTATCGCGATGTGAAAGAGGAAAACTATGGCAACCGGCCTTTCTTCCACAGAAAGATACTCAAACTAAATCTACAGCGTTGACTGTTCTCGCCTATTTTCCAGTTTTATAGCAGAAGATGGATTTTAGTGAGCGTATATATCTAATTTTTGGACCAAATAGTTGGGCGAAGGCAAAGGTAAAGCAATTTAAAAGGCTTATCGAGCCATAATCTGTCAAAGGTGAGGGAGACGTAGATGAGAAATGTAAAGGAGACAGTTGTATTGCTTCCCCTTTTGGAAATAAGATAGTATTTCTACATTGTCTACCTAGGCAGGTAAGTCTCTTTATGATTCGTAAGAAAAACAGACACTTCAGAATATCAGATATGGTTTCAATTTTCTCTTTCACTAATCTGGCTGTATTTTTCAGGTTTGATTATTGCGGATGGCAATATGGTATATTTTCCCGGTTGTGGTTCAGTAATTTTTTTTCTTATGGTTTTATTTCTCGTCGACGTAGATGTAATTAGGTCTGTGGGAAAGAAACGGGAATGAATGAGGCCATGGCTTTCTTAAACAAACATCCCGGCATTCGCCTGGAGTGATTTTGGGAAATCATGGAAAAATTAAATCAGGATGACTGGGCGGGGATTCGAACCGACGTCCTCCCGAATGGGAAAAATTTTGTATTCTTCTTTTAGACAGGTCATTTCGCCGACTCACGTCTTCTCATCTTGTTTGCCGCCACATTTCACTTACTCTCTATTTTCAGTTGGAAGTGTCTCGGCACTTCCACAGGGATGGTCAGGAATGATTTCGTTATCTATCATACCATGCATTAAATATAGTTTCAAGACATATTAATAAACAAACTAGCGGAGTTCCCGGCGTTTCCCGGCATAGTTGGCGTAGATTTACCTGTACGTTATTTTTTTCCCGTAATGAGAAACATTTGTACAAAGATTCATGAAATTCGCGCCAACTTTTTTCGGAATTAATGAAAACCTAAATTCACACGCCCCCTACCAAGAAACGGGTGGGTTGAAGTTTATTTTCATTCGTGGGAAAAGATTCATGTGTATCAAGCTTTGTTAATTTGGATAAGAAATTGCATAACTACATTACTAAACAACGCTAGATTATGTTAGAAACTAACATTTGATTCAATTGCGAAGTGAATGGATATACTTTTTGCTCGAAACGCCTAATACTTTAACTCCGCAGATTCAGCCTTTTATACAAATATCAAAAGTGAATCCGGAATAATACTATCATAAATAAAATATGATATTATTCAAACAGAAGACTAATGCTGATGGCCAGAGAGAATGTAGTTGTAGGCCTATTGCCAGAGATCGTGCTTAAATAAAATCTCTGTTGTTTTTACGGCTATCTGTGGCGTTTAAAAATTGAATATCCCGAATTAAATGAAAGAATACTTCAAGTTACGACTATTTATGGCGTTTGATAATTGAATATCCCGCATTAAAGGAAAGAATACTTCGAGTTGTGTTTAATGTGAAAAATAGTTATTATTGTAAAGTTATCTTATTGCTTTCATTAAAGGCTATGGTCAGAGACATTGTAATTGTATGTTTAGTATGAAGTATGGTGCATCTAGTAGTTCCATCTGTAGTATTCCTCACCATATGTTCAAAATTTCATTTATTGTTCCGGCGATATGTAACGTAGAAGCATAAGACATACCAAACAACTGAGTTGAGATTCTAAGCTTTAAAACGGTGAAAACGCCATCGAAATCATCGCAGCAGATTTTGAGGTTTTTCAGGTACCAATATACCCGGTTTTCGTTTTAAAGATATAGAGATGGATACGATATCGAAAGAAATTTATACTTCTCTGTAGAGAAGGTAATCACTAAAATTTCATGGTTTTCGTAATGTGCCGATATCATGGTTGACGTCTATAATTTTTCAGACCATCCTCTCATAAATTATACTCAGTAATGGCTCAGTAGCTTACTGGTTTGTCTTTTGTTTACAGCTCTACGCTGCAGATGGAGAGATTTACAGCAAAATTCACAACGACAACCACAAATACTCTGGTAGTTTTTTTAATTTACCGACGAAACATGGCTGCCACCTTCCGGTACGTGTGTTTCCAGCTTGGTGTGATGCTTGTTGGGACAGACGTTAACATTAATAACGACGTGAAACCCGAGCGGGCCGTATTTACCTCGGGTTATCGGGTGACCACGGCGGCTGGCCGACCAGACGGTCCCTGGTAATCGCCTTAGGACCGAGAAGATGTCTCACCTGCGCCCCGTGAAGCTCCTCAACGGTAATCTCCGGATGCTTCGTGGGAATGACGCGTCAGCCGGCCAACACTCTGGCCCAGTTCTACTTGTCGGCTGCTTTGCTGAACTCCCATACCGTCAAAATCCCGTTCAACTATACAAATTTTTGGTTTAAAGGTGGGTTCGCACGCTCAAGCCGTTTGAGCAAAACTGGCTTGCGCAAGCCGGTTCGCGCAAGTAAATTGTTGCATGTGAACTCGGGCAAAAAATTTGGCTTAACTAAAATCTGTCCCGACGGAAAATCGGCATGAGAGTGTAAACAATGCTCAAGCCTCAACTACAACCTTGCGCATGCGCATAGTGAATGGTGAAGTTCGATCACCAGTTCCCTCGACCTTATCAGATGGCAGTTATCTGTTCAGTAATATTTTTTTTAAAAAAATTGGTCTTTTGCCATGCAGGCCATTCATCCAGTATCGATTTACATGATCGTATACAATGATATGTCCAGTTACGTACACGTTAAAATTACAAGTTGCATATTATATTATGTACATTAAAATATCGGGTTTACAGGGTACAATACATACATTAAAATTTTCATAATACATAGTGAGCGTTGCAATAATAGGAATAGTATGTTACAATTATTATTTATGTAGTTACTACGCTTTTATAATTCCAGTTTGGTTTGTCGGGAAAAGGCGAACATGAGGCGAAAACATTTGTACTTGTTAGTGGCTAACAGGGTTGAAACGTCTGTTGGTAGTTGCTCCCCCAGCTGCACCAGATTCTTAGTGAGGTTGTCAGATAAATATTTTTTTTAATGGACATCCGAAGAATATATGTTTGGCGTCTTCTTCCTGGCCACACTCACTGTATGGATCGTCTACCACACCGTACCTGTATAGGTACTTATTGAAGCGTACATGCCCAAATTTTAGTCGGGATATACTAGTATATAGTTTTTTTTTTAAATTTAATTTAATTGCAATGGAGCACAGGCTCCGGTGGCAATTTCCCTACACACCCATCTTCCCCCTATCCTGCACCAACCTACATTTGCCCTTGGGGTATCAAACATTTTGGAACCATGGTCGTTTTACAATTTCCAGATGTATGCTTGCGTAGTGTTTACGCTTCATGGTGAATATGTGCTTCCATTCTTTGTACAGTAATCTTATTCATTTATCTTATTATATTATTTATATTCATTCGTGTTCATTGTTGTATCTTGTATTGTTCAAAATGTCCAAAGAAAAAGAATTTCTTGTTGAACTTATTGAACAATACAAGTCGTGTCGGTGTTTGTTGAAAGTTAAGAATAAAGAATACAGCGGCCGCAATGCTAAATCTCATGCGTATAACATTTTAGTAGAAAAATTTCATGCCGCCGACCCGGAGGCCAATAGGGAGAGTGTGGTATAAAAAAATAAAATAACAAATAATTCTCTATCGAAAGAAGGTGAAGAAAGTTGTAGAATTCGTAAAACCAGTTGCCGGAAAGAAAATATTTATTACCTATCTCATTTATGTTACTCTAAACTCTTGACTTTTTTAAAGCACTAGGAAATTCCAAGGCATACAAAATCAAATGGATGCGAAAATTTTCGCTCTCCCTGCATAATTCAGCTATTAAATTGGTATGAGAATACTAATCCCTGTTTACCAACCACTTTCCTTTAATTCGCCTTCAAACCGCAGCCGTTGCAAGAATTAGTTCTTCGTAAAAAAATTCCATTTCGAATACAGCAAACTACAATTTTCACGGTTCCTCAATCCACAATTGTGCAAGCCTAACAGAATGTGTGAACGGCAACATTTCATTCAGTTAATTTGCACAAACTGGCTTGCGCAAGTCAGTTTGTACAAATGCCTTGAGCGTTTAAACCCGCCTTTATGCAACTAATAACATTGTTAGCAGTATACAGAACAGTGCCGATTGCCCTTTCATTCTTTCGGAACACTGTGATGGACTTCTGATAATAATTACAACTTTTTTTTTTTTTTACGTGAAAACGTTTTAAAAAGATGCTGGACGTGGGGAGACAATCCCGTCCAAATGAGCGACGATTTCTGTTGAAATAATTTCAAACTTCAATAACTCTGCTAAACATTTACATAGCGCAATTAATTTAGTCTCGCTTTAAAGAGGCAGAATGAATGAAAGTTAATGCCAGTATAGCTCCGATATGCATAGCAGCCGGATATCTCAAACCGCGATTGGAACGTTAAGTGAACCAATGATTTTCTACTTTGAGGATTCGACAAATGTACACAAATGGAATTGCTTCCCAGAAATTAGTTTATTTTTTTTTATTTTTTATTTTTTAAACTGCTTTACGTCTCTCAACAGCGAGGTCTTTAGAGACGGGAAAGGATGGGGGCAAGGAATGGGAAGGAATTCGGCCATGGCCTTTTTAAGGAAGCATCCCGGCATTTGCCTGGAGTGATTTGAGAAACCATGGAAAACCCAAATCTGGATGCCCGGGCGGGGATTCGAACCGCCGTCCTCCCGAATGCGAGGCCAGAACGCTATCCGTTACACCACCACTCTCGGTCAGAAATTAATTATCTGATCCGAGTATTCCAAGTGATGTTATGAAGAAAAATGTATGTTATACAAGTCATCATTGGCTCTAAGTCTGTAACTAAAATACTGAAAAAGATACGGGGCTGTTAATTTGAAAAAGTTTGAAATTTCCGGATTATCTTAAAACGTCGTGTTATATTTGGAAAAGACCAACAAAAGTAACCAAAATGAACACAAAAGCGGGTGTCGAAACCAAAAGCAACGCGCAGTACTGCTGCGAATATGGTAACTGGCTTAAGTATGTTGGTGATGAGATGGAGGGTGCTACTGAGGTAGATGCAGACCCGTCAGACCCAATTTCAATACACTGTACACGACTTACGTTTTCACGAAAATAACCGACAGTATCAGAGACTGCCTAAACCGAGAATTTTTCTATCACCTGATACAACCTTTAGTTTGTGCGATACTGTATTAATCTAATCATACTGCGTACTGACTATATACAGCACCAGACTGAAATGTTAGAACTAAAGTGAAATCCCATTAACTGCGCTTTTGTTAAACGTGGGATGAAACTAATAACGAACCAAGGCAGAGGTATGTTGGGGACTGCTTTCATGCAAGGCATAACACATCAACAGAAGGCTGTGCTGCGTAGAGTAGTATCGCGTATGACACCAAAATTTCATTCATTACGACTCAAATTTGCCGCTACATTACATTTTTTGTCATAGCGTAGTACCTTAGTTCACACAGCGAAAAATTTCGTCGCCATTTCCGCTGCAACGATGTCAATAATTTCTTTAGTCTTATACGCAATAATATTGGAGGTACTACTGAACGAATTTTGTATCAGAGTTCTAGCGTTCTAACAAAATCGAATGTGACTTAATAATTTATTCTCCGCGTCATGGTCGTTCTACAGCTAACTGCTAGTAATTTCTAATTGTGATCTGTGAGCATAAAGAGATTATCACAATTTTTTCATAGAGTTGCAATTTACATTACGGGTAATATGTAAAAGCTTGCAAAACTATTGCTTATCCTCCGTAAACCTTTAGTTACCTAAGAAAACAATATAGGATGGTAAATTTATATATATGTCTGATTATCCGGGCAATGGGTGCATTACTCTAAAATTCTCCTGTAAAGTAATCAAATGCTTTTACGAAAATAAATCAGTTCATAACAGAGAATATGCTCATTTTGATTGCCATAATGTGAGAGAAAAGTCTGCATGTGAATAAATTTTTATAAACGACACTTTTCGTCTGTGCAGACGGCTAACGAGATCGCAGATGGTAGCCATTACGTCTAGTGTTCCTATCAAACATGGCACGTCATTAGGGAGGCATATTAACCTCTTCGTTTCTGATGTGGCTTTGTAATCATGCCTTTTAGAAATCGCGTATTGGAGTGTGCAGCTAGTTTAATGTATTTCAATATCTATGTTTGTGGCTAGTTTAACTTATTTCCAATGCTATAGAGGAAGATATGGAATTCATGTTTTGAAACACTACAATTCCCATAACAATGAAATGTCGCATTCAAAAACTCAATTTTTAGCCTCTGAAATGTTTTATTGTGTTGTTTCTGTTTTTTATTTTCAGACACTTTATGAAGAAATTTTGTTTTAAATCATATTTCACATACAATATCTCGATGAAATTTCTTTTAAAAAGTATTAGTGAGTACACTACTGTCGATAGAGACGAGTGCACGCATCACGTAAAATGTTATGGGTTAACATGCGGAGTACCTTTCACCCCGAATAAGTTACCCAGTTCTCGAATAGAACGTTCAAAATCTACTTATCGCAAAATTCTATACTGATTTTATGAACTGTGGCACAGTTCTCTTTTATATATATATTAATAAGTCCAAACAGTAATTATCATACAATACATGTGAACAAGGAAAAACGTTTTGCTTGTTTTTACTTTTTTATAGAGACGTACAGTTCTTTCTTTCATATACACGGAAATAGTTCGCTTGCTTGCAAAAGATGACAACATTCTCATTTTATACGTGGTAAAGATGTGTTCAGATAATACAAACTAAATTACCTTTAGCGATACAATCAAGAAAAACGTAATTTTTGTTTCTATCTTTGTATAAATACTTACTGTCTTATTCGAAACATAACGATTAGAAACATCTACAGTGCACAAATAGGTTTTTAACATTTGAGTACAACCTAATTTCGCATGGAAAGAAAGAGGGAAAGAAAGAGAGGCTACTCTTCTGTTTTTTCGTGGCACTCACGTTGCCAAGATTTCTGATAGCTCATCCTTTAATTAACAGCACAAATCTAAAATTCAATGTGGATTAAGTCTCGAACACACCTACCTTTAAATAACTGTCAAAAAACAATGTGTATCCGTACTGTGTGAATAACTTAGGTCAATAATGGGTAGCCGAAAACTGCGATATTCTGTTGTTGGTTAATGAAAAATTGTTATGTTTTCTGCGAACGATATCTCACGTAGTAATAACCAGGCTTTCATACTTCATATTCAGAAATTTTGTGTGTCATTTTTTCACGGTTAATTGTGGTTGTTACAGGATATCACACGTTATAGTTTACTAGCACAAAGTTTACTTACTTTATCAAATAATTCTCTAAACATATGTTGGTTCTAATGTGTGAAAGACAATGATGTACTTCCTTCATTGTGGACAATGGTAACTGTAGTTTGTTTGGTAAAAAAATTCTTACAACTATGGTGGATATTACTTGAGCCTTTATGTTTTATATCAGCTCCAACAGCAAGAATAAACTGAAAACAGCTTATTATTGTAGAGCTTTTACATCGCTGTGATATTCTGATGTATAACCAATTCGTTCAAGGCTCGGAATTTATATAAAAGAATTTTTCAAGCTGAGAGAGAAAAAAATGTTAAAAATACTATTCAAATGTGTGTGAGAGTAATAGTTTGGAGCACGTGATAGTGCTTCTACATCCTGTTGCAATGGAATGGATGATTTGGTGTCAACACTGTTTTATTTGACACAACTAAGTCTTTTTTCTTGTATTTGTTTGCATTCATCAACTACATTATCACGTTGTTATCGCATTGAGCTTTTTATGTGACGAGGTATTTTCTCACGTACCAACAAAGAACGTCAGGAGTACACAGCAAAGTGTTAAATAATGGAGCTGCAATTATTTGAAGTCGTTATGTGATGTCGTTTTATCTTAGTGCTGTGATGGATGCATTTGATTAATCGAGGTGACGAGGCTGATTTTCCAGATGTCTCTAGTTACATACAATGGGCTTAGAAACAGCGGGTAGCAAAATTAAAAGACAAAGTTTGTTCTAAATTGCCGCAATGTTTTCAGACTAAGCAATCACGAATGTTGCACATTTAATGTATCTCATAGAAAATTCCACCCTGTTACCTATTTGCGCAATTCAAAGTAAATGTAAATATTGTTTGATTTTTAAGATCTAAGAAATTAACACAAAAAATTACTAAAAAAGAAGGAAAATATAGAAAAATATGAACGTAGAAATCGTCTAAGCTGTGTCTAAATTCATTTTATATTTAATAGCTGACGTTCTGCGTGATAGCTTCTTTCGCATCATTGATGAGGTTTTTAACATGTCAAAATGCAAATTTTTTGTATCTAATGAAGCACTGAACACTGAAGCAACATTTTGACCTAGGATTCGTTTCTCATTTCCCTCGCATCCCTCGTACATCCTAGTATGACCCTCTCCAGCAGATGCAAGGCTTTAAAATATCTCACTACCACCTGCCTAATATGTTCTGTTCAAATGTATTTGTTATCAAATGTTATTACAGAATATTTACATTTTATGCCTTCAACAAGTAATTCGTTCCCCATCTTCTAACCATACAAAACCATAATTTTTGTAGCTGTACATAAAACCAGACTCTTTTTGGCATTTATTTTCATTCCTTTTTGACGTACCTAGTAATATATCCTATCCAGATCGTCCTATAACTGTTCACGATTCTTTTTATTTTATTATTAGATACTTCAAAATATTATGTCAAATGCAGTCAATCTAACAATTTTGAGTTCTTACTGTACGCCAACACAATAATTAAAATAATAACTAACAATGGTAGTAAAACATTACCCTGCGTCGCTCCAATTATCATTTCAATTTCTTTTGCTATTGCTTTTCCTACCCTAATTCTTTATTTCTTACTCCTCCATCCAACAAGTTACTTCTTGAACCACTCCAATTATTTTAACCTTATTTATAAATGGAGTCTAACAAGTGACAGTAGCGAATGAATAACAGTAGGAACTTAACTTAGGATAGTGTATTGCATAATAATTATTTCACAGCATACACTAGCATTGAATTATGTGCTGTTGTTTTTAAATGGCAAGGGGAAAAAAAAGTAATTGTTTAACTTTCTTAATCTTTTCAGTGGGAAACGAAGAACGTTGCTCTCCGTAAATATAATTTGTTAATTTCTGGGATAGCTAAGCTGAAAAACATCATAATTTATTATAAAGAGTTTGTGAGAAAGATCTGAATGCATCCAGCTATGCTCTCAAAGCAGTTTTATTGGTTAATGTCAGTTTAATATTTTTCTTTGCGTTGTTTAATAATACAACTATGTTCCAGTTTCTATTCTTTTCATTTTTTCATTTTTAATCTGCGTTCTCATCCCATTAATACAATCGTAACATACAGCCTCAGATAATTCATAACAAACATACATGGAAATGTATCAAGAGAAAGTAAATTCATTTTTATGGATGTTGGAAATTTATGAAAATGGGCATTAGTTTGTATTAAGACAAGGTTATCGTCTCATTAGCTCAAGAATTAGTTGTTTTGAACCATTTGTTTTGAAAAAATGGTTTTAGATTCTTATATTTGTATATACTTGTTAAAAATTGAATACTATTCAGTGGTAACTCTTAATAGCCGTAGATTCGTTCTTATGCTTTTATCCTTCCCTGTTGATCTTTCACCGTAGGATGAAAGAAACTTGATTTAGATTTCGCATTAAGTACCACTTGCAGCTATTATCTTTAAAGGTCTTTAATACACCGTCTCCTAATGTACAATGTAGTAAAAACCATCTAAGTTAAATATATTCAATAGCAAAATAGATTGGAAAGCGCAGAAAATATTCAACTGAAATTACTGATGCAATAAATGTTGTAACCACTGTATGTACAGAAGGAAAGAAACTTGTCAGAATTATATGATACCGATTTCGCACAGAAATTTGGTCAGTTTCAATTCACTCATTTGCGATTTTACCATGATAGATTTCACTAAATATCTGTCAAATCAACCCAGTTTCTAACTAAATTGGATCAGTTGTTAAGCATTTGTACATTTGACGAATAATCGCAAAAAAATTTCAAATGAGTGAAATGGTCTTAATTTTGGTAATCTAAACTGTAACCTTAGCATTGCTGAAAGTTTAGTGATTATTGATGTAGGCAATTTTTCTTAGAGCACGACTACTTCTTTCAACCGTTGGATAGATGTTGTATAGTAATCAAGAATCAATCAATATTTAACAAGCACAAGCCGGTCTCGGTACCATAGAGGTAGAGAACTAGCGCCGCGACCTGATGGTCGCTGGTTCGAGTCCGGTCGAGGGTATGAATGTTTTGTGTTGTGTGTGTTACTGCTGTGTCTGTACTTAGTGGTAATATACTGATACACTGGAAAATTAATAATAATCACACTTGAACTGGCTGTATGACCTAAGTAGTCGAATGCCACTAAAAAAAGGCGCAAAGAAATGGCAGTTTTGTAAAGTGTAGAAAAAATACCATCATAAAATTCATTATAATAAATTAAAGCAAACAAATTGCGTGAGATTGTGAGAATAACGTGATTTGAATGAATGCATAAAATTTCTCATCAAATTATTTGCTAATATTGGTCGATAGTCGAGATCACACTGCAATTTTGTTAAGGAAATGTCACGCAGTTAGAAGGTTCTACATACTAAGAAGGGCAGCAGTACGTTATTCTGACAAGTTTCTTCTGTTTCACTTCTAATTGCTCTGTTATTTTCTTATAGATTTATATTCAGTAATTATGTAATTTAAATCTCTTTTTCAAATTGAGTGCTGATCAAATATAATACTCTTTTTAACTAGAAACTAAAATTTCCTACTATAAAATTACTTTTGAATACTGTGTAGAAACTGATTTTGTTTTGTTTGTGTGGTCACTATAATAAACATCCTATTTGTTGACTAATGTCCCACGGGTGATAGGATATAGATTTTAACAGCATAAAAATCAAGTATTTTTCCCCTGAAATTACAAAAATAATCATGAAACCGGTCGAGTTTCAAAATAGACGACAAATTAAGTCACACGCTCCTTAATTAATTCCTATTGAGATTATTCTATTCAGGCTAAGTCGTTTGCAGTATTAAAAAGCCAGTCAAATGTCACGGAGAGAGACATGAGGTCATTCAGCATATACTCCTCCGGCATTTGTCCCCATCGCAGACTGAATACATATTAATTAGTTGTTATGCGAGGTAAATTATGAACTCTACATCTATTTCTGTCTCAAAAACCCAATTGCAATAAATCTGGAGCTCTTGCCTGTTTGCGGCGGCTTTTTTGTTTCAGGCTGCCATCTCCTCTATAACCATCATGAAAAACTCTATCGAAGGTTTTCCAGTAATGAACTCGAAGCATTCTGAAGTGATGCTCCTGTGAGTAAAGTGACACTTAAATATGCAATTTTGGATGGGCTGTCTGAGGATTTAGAAGAGTCAAACGTTAATATGCTAACTGTAACACTATGGCCTCATATTCCAGTAAACGCGTGTTCGAATCCCCACTCGGTCATCGAGATATGGGTTTTCAATGGTTAACTCAAATCACTCCAGGAGAACACAGGCATGGTTCCTTAAAAAAGTCATGCCCAAATTCCTTCCCGTCCCTTGCCTCCTGTCCTCTCCCGCCTCTAATGACCTAGACATCAACGAGGCGTAAATCCATAAGCAAAAAACCTAACTTTTCGGAAGACAATAAAAATACGCACAGTGACTGTAATACAGTAAATGTCGATTAGTCGATTAAGTCATTCTTGCAATCTGTAATATCGTTGATAAAATCCTTAGTCTTCTGCCTCGAGTCAATAAATTCGATCGATCAACATGAAACAAACTTTAATTATTATGGGAAATCTGACGGGAACTCACCTCAAAAGATACAATGGTCAGTGGCGGATCTACGAACTTTCCGAGCCGGGGCAAAATTTGGGATTGCCGCCCCTTCAAACATGAATTTTCCTCTGGGGGCTGTATAGAGCTATTCTTTGACTTTGTTGCCCCCGAAGGTTGGCAGCGAGGCAATAGACTTAAAAAAAAAGTTCCATTTACCGCTCCTTCAAACACGATTTCGCCACCCCCCTGAACTTGCCGCCCGAGGTAAGCGCCTCGGTTTGACTACCTCTAGATCCGGCACTGACAAAGGTTTCCAGAAAAACGCAAAACGAAATTTTTCTCACACTCACTGCACTACGACATTCTCCAGCCAAACGATTTTTAGCTTTGTGCACAACTAAAGGTTCATACAACTGGGCAGTGATTTGAATATAATGTGATACAAAGTGAACAGCTCAAACTAGCGTAAGGGATAGGTATTCGGAACACGGAGACACTGTTATTTTAATGACGAACGAGCCAGTGGAGCAGAGTATCTCGCTACTTGGGGTTACTCGCTCTACCCTGCGTCGAAGTCTCTGGCGAAGTGGTCAGCCAGAACCAGATGCCCGACGGACCAGTCGAGCAGGTCACAGGAGGACGTCCGCCGGTTATAATGACCTCCTGGCCCCGCCCAGCTCGGCGCGGAAGGGGAACCGAGAAACAAAGAGGAAACAAGCTGCCGGGCGGGAAAAAAGGAAAAGGAATCGTGTTACCACTGTCGCCGCTCTTGATAACTACAATGGACGGCGGCCATGATTACTCGCCCGCGACGACTCGGGGAGGGAAGGAGATATCTCGGGCGATAGGCCGCGTCGACAAAACAACACCCGGGCGGTGGGGGAACCGTGGAATTAGTGCGTAACGAAACGGTGAAAGAGAGCAGCGAAGATGCTAGCTCAGATAGGACAGGGGAAGGCAGCGATCCTTGCGGCGCGGCCCGCAACAAATGAACTGCTCACCCCGCGCGGGCATCAATAAAACATCAACACGGCGCGCGAGGGGCGACGTTTTTGTGCCGGGTCGGTTGTGCGCCGTGAAATATGCCTGTCAGCGCGACAGTCAAGGGTTCCGTACTGTACGGCGTTGCTTTGTACCTGTCCCCTCGTCGCAGCACTTTTCACATTCGAATCGCATGAATTTCGTTTGGGCGTGGGGAGTGCGGCGCGCCGCGTCTTAAAACGAGATTCATTTGCGGCTGCGGTCGGTGCGCTCTCGAGCGGAACGTATAAATCTGGCGGCGGGCAGGCCCGCACTTAACGTCTTAATGCGGGGCTCGCGGCCGCACCCTCCTCTACCCCCCGCGCGGCCATCTGCACGCTAATCCACGCAAGTCTGACCACAACTTAACATACTGCACACACGGCAGAGTCCTGCCCAGTTGGAGTAGGCTTTAAGAGTTCACACTGTGAAGCATACTTACGTGAAGGAACACTGGTATTGTGTTCAGCAATGAAGACATCAAATTTACCGGCACCACTAAGTATTTCAACACTCTGCAGTGCTTTTTTCCCACAGACATTTTCAGAATTTGATGAAATCAGATACATGGTAGTTAGACTATATAGTTTGCATTTCCTGTATAGGTTTTATAACCTAACAGTACTATTTGATTCCATTTCCTGTTATTAAAATAATATTGTGAGCCTTCTGCCTTATTTAGCCACTATAGAATTTACTTTATCCTATCGGCGAAACCAATAGATTTTTAAGAAGATATTTTTGTCTTGAAGTGTTTTTTCTTATTTTGTCTCCATAAGTATTTAATGTTTAATTTAATACAAAAATTTTAATTAATTAATTTTCAACATGCTTCACCGCCGTCGAATATTGCAGGAAACCAGTAACTGGTTATAATCAGACCCCCAACAACATTAGATGGCACCAGAACTTTCTGCTTATTGGCTTTCTTCTGCTTGATAGAAGAACGTCGAGCATCTTTATCACTGAACAGCAACTTACTATGAGCTCAGATTATAGTCGAGCTCAGTTGATATAAACAGATTTATAGTTACATCTCATGTTATTCGTGTAGCAATCTGATTTAGGGTATAATTAATTTATTTGATCTGTCTTCAAATCTGGACTTCCTGCAATGCTTGAGCGTTAGTTTAGGGACCGAACGATTTATTAGAAGAACAATATTAACACTGATTTTTCTAGCGAACTATTTCTGAAATTCATACTCTCAACAATTACGCTAAACAGCCATTAAAATTCGTAGTGGTTTAGTAATGTTTGCTTTCGCTTCCATTCTGCAGCACGTGGATGGATTTGAACGAAAAGGGAGGGACTGATAAATAGGGTTCGGATCATTAGGACGAGTAATATTTTTTTCTTGCCTTCTTTTTGAGCTGTAATGCACTGATTAAACGTTACTGATTGTATTTAAATATATTTTATATACCATATAAATGTATATTCAGGCTATCTACTTAGTTTTGGTCATATCACGATAATATTTATGGTCATATGGTCATATTTTGAGGAAAATCTAGTAATTTTTTTATTAGTACCGGGAATTCACTAGAAGTTATAGATGATTAAAATAATTATTCACACAACTGTACTCCAATTATTGGAAAAAAACTAATTGTCACTGAATTGGTCAGTATTCACCAGTGTAGACATAAAGTTATTACATTATTGTCACTCTCTAAACGTTAATGTTCCGTCCGCATTTTAACCTCGACAATGCAGCAGCATCAATGCCAGTAACGATCCTCGTCAATCAATGTCTCTGTGCCGCAAATACTTTTTGAAATAATTCTGTCACCGTTAAATCAGTGAGCACCACACTTCCGAAAACAAAATTTTCTGGATGTGCGGATTTATGGAATTACGTAAAGGAATTTGAAGAGGAGAATTTTAGTACAGATGAAAGAGTTATTTTCTGTAAATTATGTAAAATTGATTTGGATTCAACAAAACGATTTAAAATTCAGTTTCCCACCATACGAGAGAGCTGTTCAATTTTGTTGTATAATTGTCTGCTTGGAATATTGTTTTATTGTGTGCTAAGTTTGTTTCCTTAAACTGTATTAAAGTGTTGTTTTGGAAACGAATAAATAAACAAATTACAACAGTTGTGCTAATACATTGTCAATAACAATCACTGTTATGGAGTATTGCTGCAAGCAAGTATTTGATATTGCCAGACCACCATAACATACCCCACGGCCCCCGCACTAAATTTTTCCACTTTCAACTTGCCGGGTTGTTTCGGTTAGTTGTCGAGAACATTCAACAGCGACCGATTACTTGCTGATGAGCTCAGTTTATATGTGTAGAGTCGAGATCAGTTGGTATAAATAGGTGTGTAGTGACATTGCAAGTTATTTGTGTGTCATTAATTAATATCATCACTCTCAAAATTTTCACACTCTGTAATGCAGACGTGTAAGCTTAGCTACTGAACGATTCATCAGATCAATATTAAAATTTATTTGTCTGGTGAATTATTTTAGAAATCCGTATTCAATAAATACAGTATTTAAGACTAAACATAATACTTTATAATGGTGTAATAATGTCTGCTTTATTTCTGGTGGGTCAGCAATATGTTTACTGTAATGGATATTCATACTGCAAGTATAGTTTTAATAAAGAAAGTAAACTCTTATGGCTCTGTATGAAAGGAAAATACGTGAAGTAGATATCAAGTAAAACCCTACCGATTATCGGCTCTTTAGTTTACAATTATTTTATTTTTTTTGCTACAGAGGGAAAAGCCAAATTTTGTTTTCAATCTCGCTAATCATTATTTGAGAAATATTTATGGTTCTGGCAGCGCTCTGGACCTACTTACAAATTTTGTTTAAAGGGTATTACTAATACAAATCTTAGTTTACAGTACTGTTCTTAATTTCTCAAAGCATTATCATCCTAAGATGTTGGTGAGTAATGAGACATAAGAGATAAATTGCAGAAGATATTGTTTGTCGAAAGTTCTGTATTGCCAATACATGAAATACACATAGATATTGAAACTTAGGTATATGATAGGTAACTCAGTCCCAAATAAGAAAGAAGTGTTGAGAGCTTCAACTCCGAAAAAAGATATATGATATGTATATTGAGAACCGTGATGAATTGGCATTGCACGGAATTGGGATTGATAACGTGGAGACGGAAATGGCGACGAAACATGATTTTGAGATATGGAACATTAAATAGTTATGTAAAAAATTAATAAACGGTTTGTGTTATGTGCAAGACGTTAGATCAGAATGGAGCACATCACAAAACATATATTTTGTGGTATTCATGTCTTCTCTGAAACTCAATAGCCAAACATTGTGAATCAGAAACAGGAATTTATGGCTCAACAAGTGGTACAGACGAAGAAACGAAAGATTATTTCTATGAAAACTTGAAAAATACAGCACACCACACATATAAACATGAAGCTTAAGTTTTACAAACGTACAGGTAAAATTATTGTCGAAAATTCATAAAATTATTTGAGCTTCTTGTGTGAAGCAAAAGAAATATAATTTTAATTTCTACTGGATTAAAGCAATTTTAAATTTAGTACAGTCGTGACTGACTGGACAGTTAAGCTTTATGAATATATTTGAGTTTATGCTTTTGTCAAATTCACGATCTAAAAGATTTTATATTTTCACGATGGTACAATATATCATTAAAATTATGGAAGAGCTGTCAGTAAGATAAATTATGTAAAGTGATACGATGATGAAGATCGTCTTTATAATTACTGAATTGATTTCAACTAAAGGTCTGTTGCAGTAACATTGTTATCATATACGTTTTTCTCTCGATTTTAATCTCAGAAGTTACTTTAGTAAAGAGGAATAAATGTTTATAGAAAATAATTGGACACAAGAGAAATCTGTACAAAATTTGAAACTAATATGACTCTATGAAGATTGGTTTCTATTTTTTTCCATTCAACAAGTACGTTCGGCCAATGGTCGCATTTACATTCGTTACAAAATCAGTGACTACATAAGAAGAAAAATTATGTTATGTATGTAAAGGAAGGCCACAAATCAATTGTCCGGTTGATGTGACGTCTGGTTTTCGATCAATGGTCGTTTTAAGCAGAGTTAACGTTCAATAATTAAAATATCTAAGCATTTAAGAAACTCGCAAAACATTTAATCGGGCTTATGACTAAAAAGTTGAAAATTTTCGCTTATGACATAACAATAGCAAATGTCATAATATGTTGACTGTTAGGTAGTTAGTGAGATATGAAAGAATGTGGTCTAAGCAGTATTTTTAAAATGAATTTAAAATGACGTTCATTTCAGATATGTGAAGAGTATTTTAATAAATTTATTTGCCTTCACTCATCTAAAATGATCTTGACATAACGTACAATATATTACTGTTGAATTAATCTATGAACGTCGTTTTACTGGAATCAGTTACGAAAAGCGATTTCAATTTTAAGTGTTGCTGGAGTTGAAACACAGCTGAATACGTCGAATAAATTAACTAAAAACGTAAAAGAATCCGATCTGTTTCTAATATTTGGAAATAGACACTAGTTAAATAACATCTTTTTCAGCCTTTAAAACTAAATGCAAAAAGGTAAAAAAAAAATTCCGTGTACACTTTTGCCTCACAGGTAAAATAAAGGTATTGAAAGACGACCCTGTTCATAATATCTCGTTAAATATAATTTTTTATGTCAATGAAAAAGATAGATTTTATGAATTTAGCGATTAGCGTGTTTATTAATATCTAATTCTGTGTAGACGATAGCTTTCCATTTTTCTTTGATCATAAGTTAGAATTCTTTGATATTTCTCAAACTATTCGCATCCAAATAAATCTGATACTCATGATTAGTCTACTTTCAGAGTTAAGCTTTTTACTGGTTTTTCTCTTCACTTTACCAAGCAACCAAATTTCTAACTTAATTGATTACTAAGTAGTGATTTAATAATTTATTGTTACGGAAAACATTTACGAATTTATATATAATTAATAGAAGTATAACTACAGAATAGAGAATTGTTAGTCCTCGACCTCGAAGTCAAATAAAATTTAAATCTCTCAAAGAAAAATACTGAAAATAAATTAACCCAACCGATTTTGATATTGTATTTAGCAAAATGTGTCATACTGTAATTTGTAGAGATGATAAAAGCGCCACAAACGACC
Source organism: Vandiemenella viatica (assembly GCA_031002005.1). Classification (NCBI taxonomy): domain Eukaryota; kingdom Metazoa; phylum Arthropoda; class Insecta; order Orthoptera; family Morabidae; genus Vandiemenella; species Vandiemenella viatica. The sequence goes on from CM061919.1 coordinate 124,575,829, forward strand.
TGTTAAATTCTGACAGGCTGTCAAAGGTGGTGATCTCTCTCAAATGGATTGCTCCTTTCTATTCCTGTGAAGAATCTTAAGTAACTTTGGTAAGACTAACCGAAATTCGTACTATATGCAGAGGAATCTGTCAAGGAAATGAAGCTAAAGAACCATCTACGAAGTAATGATGACGTTATTCTATTAACTGACGAATTTGAAAATGTTGAGAAATTCCTAAATAAATTTCGAAATAGACTGACAGAAAAGGCTATTACAGATATGAACATTTGTAAAACAGAAATAAAAACATTAAAAATTGCTGAAATTTTAAACTTTGATGGTTCTGTAGAAGTAGCTAGAAAATCTTGTTCCTGAGGGAGTAGTTTCATGTAAGCAATTGGTGTGACGGATGAGCGATAACGCTCTGGCCTCATATTCAGGAGGACGCCTTTTCGAATCCCCGTCCGGCTGCCCAGTTTAAGGTTTCCCATGATTTCCCAAAATCACTCCAGGCAAATGTGGGGATGGTTCCTTCAGAAGGCAATGGCCGAACTCCTTCCCCTTCCTTTCCACAGTCCGTCTCTGTCTCTAATGATTTCGACGTCGCTGAGGCATGAAACAATAAAAAAAATTAGACTAGCGTTACCAATGACCACTATTTCTTAAAAAATGAAAAACGTTCTGGTTTACGGTATTGATCCGAACCACAAAAAGTTAGTTCTGCTTATCGTACCACCTCATGAAAGCAAAGCATTGGTAGGACGAAGACGTCTCACACAATTAGTATTACGTGCTCTAAAGTTCTTAATACAGGTTGTATGTGGTGGGTCAGAAGGTAGTCAGTTGCTACTTTATCAAATTAGACGGTAGACTCTGCTCCACGTGTCCCTCCAGGGCACGTTGCTGCTCAAACTATTAGTGCAATCATTAATTACTAAATACCTTGATCATAGATATATTAAATGCAACGAACTCCCAGTTAAGAGAATTTAAAGATCAAATAGAGTTCATAAATAGCAAAGTTATTTCAAACTAAAAACTTTTTCTTGTTTTGCTCCAAACTTAGAAATAAGATATGAAGTAAGTATTTTAGTATATATTTATAGCTTAAACACAGGATACGATCGATATTAGAGACAAAGATCTTAGCTAATACCGTTTTGGAGACAGGCGCGGTAACTAAAAATACAAATGTAACGGTTAATGTCTTCTTTATTTTCAAGTGAAAAATATCTTACTTCTCTAAACACCTGTGCCTCACACGTTGGGGTAAGAAAACAAGATAATTTTCCCCTCCCCCCTTATTTCATTGAAAAGACAACAGAAAATAATTTCACAAAACTTTAAATGTGATATTTGGTTTTGGATTAACGAAACAGATAAAATGTGCCAATTTAAAGTCTCCAACTTATTCTGTTTAGGTGCTACAGGAACTGTCACAAATAACAATTGAGTTCCGTTTCACGTTGGGTAAGGATCTCCAAAAACAGAGGCACCTAGGAAGTGACGCTGTAGAACGGTGTTGAAAATTAGGTGAAGAAATAAATTATGAGAAAAACGGGTTCGGAAATGATAGAAGATAAAGAAAGTTTATGCAAGGACCTTTCAGAACGAATAATCAGCACAATGGGTCACATTTAAGACACATTCGTTAATTTTTCAGTAGAAGATTAGATTAATACCATAACTGGGGAAGAAGATAAGGATTATTGAAAGTGGAGGAAGTGACTGCAAACTGTGATAATAATGAGTGTTCAGAGATAATAAGTGTGAATCAAATAAGATGAGAACATTTTTAAGTAATTTTGGATGAATTGAAGTTCTTGCCCCTGTAGCGTGAAGAAAGGTAGTGCAAAATTTTCCTGATATGATCATATTCTAATAAATAAATATGAACTTTGAAACTTACTAGTGTGATCTACAGTATTATTTCACTTACTGGCAGTGCAAATAATAGTTTTGACCATGTGTACTGATGGCTGTACGAGCGCGTTACATCTGTTTACTGATTTTGTCAAAGTTGTATTTGGAAAGATGATGATGTCTAAAAATAGGAGTCGATGAATTTATATATGAATGGTTTGTTTGTAATTTAATCTGAGAGATTCTGAAATGTATTTTTATAACTCAGAAACAAAAAATTAATATTTTAGTACTTAAGTAAAGAACTTTCTTCGCTTTTCTCTGAGATCACAAAACGTGAAGGATAAATGCAGTTATGAACAACATTATTTCAAAATTAATGATGAATATGGCATATGTAACACAATAATAAAAATACGAGTAATTTAATTTGATGAAATATTCTTTGAAAATAATTTGTGTAGTCTTCAGTAAAGTAGGAAACATCAATGGGTTGTTAATATAACGAGAAACATAACAACAATTTTTGTTAACAGCCGCTGTGAAGGCAAACACCCCTCAAAATTGTTCCGAGTTTTGGTCTTCAACATTAAAAATAAAGTTTTTTTTTTTTAAGATATTGGGGGTTAATTTTACTTCCTTTCTTTTCGAACGTCAGAATAACAGGTGGAAGTAACATTTTGTTATTGTTCAAATTGAAAAAAAAATGTACTGTCGAAATGAGTTAACGTGTATAGTTTGCTTTCTGACAATCAGATAGACCCAGAAAAGCTATTACATTATATGAGATACGAGATATTAGCAAAGGTTAGTAGTAATCAAGCGTTCTTGGCTATTTTTTTAATATGTGCAATGAGGGAATAGTGATCTACATCTAAGGCAATGCCATAGTTTTCTGGGGGGTATTTCAAAAGAAGCAATGTCATCATATTCCTTCAGAATTGGAGCTACGAAGCAAATATGATATTTTTCATTCATCACTGTGAAATATTGTGGAATATTGACTCAATTGATCGTTGTACCCTGTAATTAGTTTAGGTGTTAATAATTCACACGCTTCTAATTGTGTATAGTACCGGAATACCATCACGCTCTTGATTGAAACCTTGTGTCTTATATATCACTCCAACACCGGCGAATGATTTTAAATGATTGTTTAAATTATTCTCAAGACCTGTGATGAAAGAAAGAAAGGTAGTGATTAGTGATCCTTTTCAACCTCCCACTGCATGCCGCAGAGAGTTTCACAATCGAATATGCCATAATTTACATTTTGTATTGGTTTGAAATTCTGTTTGCTCTTTAGTTTTATTTTCGTTAGGAGGTGAATACAAGTTACTGCGTCGAAACTTTTTTTGAATCCAAGAATAAGATATCAAGTTGTGACTTTGGACCAATTTGTCTTAATCCTCAGCTGCTTCTCTAAAAAGTAATTAGTTTTGGCTTAATAATTTATAGTATTAATAAAACGATTGTTAAATGCACATCTGTGCACAAATGCTCGTTGATTATTGTAATTGTGTTTATAAATAACGTTAAGATTTTCACAATTTTTGTTTGAGTATGTGACACTTTCTGACAGGGATTTAGAATTTATTTCAGTCAAGATTTGTTAGTTTGGCAATTATCCTCCTGTAATATTGACTGTGGAAGAAAATAAACAGTATGAATTCATCTGATTTTTGACTGTGGAAGCCAGAATTGGATATATGTGCGGTTCTGTAAGTGGCGTGACTAATCTAGGTCTTTAACAATCTCTAGCGGTGTATTTGAGTAAAAAAAAAAAAAAAAAAAACACACACACACCTTATTGAAATTTCCCAGAGGAAGTAATAAAGTTTCTTCTTCTAATTGTTAATATGCCAAGCAAATAATTTAATATTCATTGTCTAAACTCATATGGTTGACTCCATGTATTATAGTTTTTTATATTTTTATATATATATATATATATATATATATATATTTATAAATACAATCATTATTCATTCATTCACATGATATTACGTTACTTTTTTCCTTCCAAAACATGAGCAATTTCATAACTTCAGATAAAGTAGAAGAAGTGCACAGTTACTTTGCGGTGTTGTATACATTGTTGATTTCAAAATTGTATAACTCTTATTCAAATATTTAGTATCTATGAGTATATTACTCTTATGTTAGAATGTCACTAGTTAGAAAATCATGTCAATTGAAAATATGTGGTATCCTTTCTTCTACACTTCTTAGAATCCCATACTGGTGAAGAATTTTTTTGCTGCTGAGAACGTTAAATACGGGGTAGACTTTTTCACATTCATTTATGTAAAACCATATATATATCTTGAAATTGACGAACGAAATGAATATGTAAAGACACAATGTAAGTAGGGAAAAAAACCGTTAAATATCATGTCAGTGAATGAATATACTTGTTTCTTCACACAGAGATTACCTATGGCTGAAATTGTGCGAACTGCAAATGTGGCTGCACCTAATCGCTTAAGTTGTCAGCAATATGTTCTCTTCAATTTAAAATGTAACCAGTATGAAAACCCAGAAAATATACAGTCTCTGTCTTTTGAATACACTGGCAAAAAAAAATTTATACGCTTGACGGGTGCTATTCTGTATGACGTAATGAATATCATAAATTGAGTTTTATCTTATTTATGGACGAGCCATTAGCTATTAACTGTGATCCAATTGTTAATAGGTACGGTCAGAACCATAATTTGCAACAGTTTTTGTATTTTTTAATGTCGTTTTTTGGCAGTTGAAGCATATAAAAGCAGTTTCATTGGCGTTGTTTAACATTTAAAATATAAAGCATTCAATTCATTTATGTGAATCAGCAACTCTTCCACTTTGTCCCTAAAAGCTCTGATATTTCGATGTAATACATTAATCAGCAAATAATTTTTAATTTTTAATTAAATTTTATTAAGACTCTTTGTCTAGAATTTGTCCCTATCCTAAAGAAGGGGGCTGCTCTAGAACCATTAACTACAGGAATACTTCCATGAGTGGTGGTCGCTCCTCTTAAAGTTCTGGCTATCAAATCTGAAATAACTTCCGTTCTTCTAACGTTGAGGTGTATTCCATGCCTAGCATAACCCTAACTATCACCGGCATCCACAGGTACCAAACCCATGCCGTATCCAATGTTAGACACAGCAAGCAGTTCCAGCTCCAGATTCACCCGTCTCATAGCAGAGTTCATTTGTGGTAGATAATAGCGTCTCAGGACCGATACCAGACTGACATAAGTGTCGCGCGCTGTTTTTGATATCTTCTACAGGTGATCTCCAATACTGTACGCATCGTCCCGTTCTAAACTATTACCCACTCCTCCTACGGTCATGCAATCCTCATCTTCTACCACCTGATTAAGAGAAGCACTTACTCGTAGTTTACACATGACCAGGAAATGTGATCCTAATTTTTCCTGCACCAATACCCCTCTCCCATGGCTACTGCCTAACAGTAAAGCTTTCTTTTTCCTTATCCCTAGTATACCAGATTTACATACATATTTTTTCCCTGCAAGTCTGTCGCTTTTTACTTGTTGCTACATCAACAGCTGCACAAAGCTTATCCATATCTAAGTTGGAAACAGATGAAACCTGGTTGACACCCCAACTACTTACGATCCAGACGATCGTGTTATTCTAATTAACTGTTTTCCCTGTTGCCAGTTTCGAACCATCTTTAATTACCTTCCTCCACAGCCCATTTATTTCCTTCATAGAATCTACCAGTTCTGCCACAACGTCATCACTCCTCCTATCCCGTTTTGATAGCTTCCTATTTTTAGTATAATTTTTGCACGACAACAGGAGTGCCTTTTCAATTTTCCCATCTCACAGGTCACTATAGTTTCTCAGAAACTTCGCAACAAAACTCCTTCCCTCTGTATACTCCGGCAATTTTCACACTTTGCACTCATTGCACTCGATTAGTAGTAGCAGTTAACAAAAGGTTCAAGAAGGAAGAGATAACTATATTCAACCTAACCTTGCTTCTCAACGCACGAGGAATTAAGCTAAAATCACTACAAATGAGTAGAATTTTTTTCCTCGAATCGGCCGTCTAAGGACATCGTGACACTGGCCTCACAGGTGACCAGTGTGAATCATGAGGGAGGTGGGGGAGGACTTGTGTCCTGACCTAATCCAAACCTGTCTGATAGACTTGGAATACTTTATATAGGAGACGAAAATCTGTGTTGCCTACTTTCATGCGAATCGTGTTCTGTGTGATATGTCTATTTTTGTTCTTGAAATCTGTAAATTATGAGACGGAGATTGGTTACTGTCGTAGTATTCGCCTAGATCACTGCGGGAAACGGTTTAAAAACTGCAATCAGGACAGCCATTACACGGGAACCAGGGCTCGAACCTGGTCCCATTGTACCTCCTCGATCCTGTGTGCGGCACCTTAGGGAGCGTCCATAAACTACTTGGCTCAGTCTTGGGGAAGTGGGGGGGAGGGGTTGGCTGGAAAGCTACGCTGGGCTACGTGAGGAGGAGGGGGGTTCCGAGCCAGGCCACGTAGCTTCTCATTCATATTATTTGTCACAGTTAAAATGAGGTACAGAACACACAACAGCATGTGATTATTTATTTCCGTCATTTAATTATCTCCGTATGTAATTTACAATAGTCTGACAAGAGAAAACAGTTCAAAATGTCTTCTGGAATCAATAGGGGAAAGGCTACATAGGGGAGGGGGCGGGCTACGTAGGAGGCAGGGAGGTTTCCCAGAAGGCTAAAATGCAGTTACGTTCCCTTAACGGGCTAAGTGTGCTTAGCATTATAATAATAATAATCATAATAATACTGTTCGATTTGATCAAGAATTGTTTTAAGGTACCAAGACCAACTTTACTCGGTACTAAGCCAGGAAGAGAATGAACATAATGAAGTCCATCTTACGAAAAATTCCTGTTGTTTAATTCTTTCCAATTTAAAGTTTTGGCTGATGAAGGAATACACAATAGACTAGAGTGAAAGGAAAAGCAAATGAGTTTTTAGGATGATTATGGACCTGGTTGTAAATCTAACATCGCTTTCACCCAGGGCATTTGTGCCCAATGGAAGTGTGTGTGCGAAAGTAAATCTTCCAATTCCCTTACAAGATCTCTGCATGACAAAAGGAGGGGTGGCCTTTTTAACGCCCCATGTCTCTCATTACCGAGCGTTTACTGACCTCGTACGCTCTTGACAACAGGTTGATTGGTCCTGGGAAACAGTCGTATAGAAATCCTCGGCGGTATTACATTTCGTAATTGTTATCTTAGTCATCCGAACTTTGCTGCTCTCCATTTTGTTTGCGCACAATTTTTATATCAGAGCCGTTCTATTTAGCCTTAGTGGGCCTTTTTTCACGACGACCGTGTTGGCTCCTTGTGAGTGACTCAGTCCTCCCACGTGGTTAATTTTGACTAAACGTTTCGGTGGTTGGTTTGTAGGCGGTGGCACAGGAGACAGGTTTAAGAGAAGGAAGAGGCCATTAGCGCATAGAATAAAGTGAGTCGGACCGGCTCGCTGTATTGTGTTACGGCCGCTTGGAGGCGCTGTGGGCGTCGGGTCTACAAACAGCGGCCCACGTTCCCACGACAACAGCTGCTCAAAGCACGCTTGCTTTACATCCACTCGCCCCCTCTCAAATGTTCTCTACTGGGTCCAGGTTTAGCTTCTTGATTCTACGAACATGGGGGATCACTAGTCGTGAATAAGTCATTCTTAATCAGACTTCAAGTCTGTCCAGTCTATTGATTATTGGTCATTCTCCGGCAGCTGTTTGTTAAAGATTTGTAAATAAAAATACCGTCTCTTAACAACTGTTAATTTTATTCCTATAAGTTCAGATGCGTTTCACCGTTGTGGTGAGTGTAAATGACGTGGTGTTGTTAAGATTTTTTTGTCTGCTTAACGTCTCTTAACAGCGAGGTCTTTAGAGACGGGAAAGGATGGGGGGCAAGGAATGGGAAGGAATTCGGCCAAGGCCTTTTGAAGGAAGCATCCCGGCATTTGCGTGGAGTGATTTGGGAAACCATGGAAAACCCAAATCTGGATTCCCGGACGGGGATTCGAACCGCCGTCCTCCCGAGTGCGAGACCAGAACTGTTGTTAAGAAGTTTGCCTTGTTTGAACACATGAATAACTATTAACTGTTTCTATCAAAAATCGTAAGTAGAGTTTACTTTATTAATAGTTATTCGTGTGTACAAATAATGCAAATTTCTTAAAAACACCACGTATGTAAGTTTACAGTCACTAATGCTGCCCCATTCCACAAGGGCGAAAAGCGTCTTAGTTTATAGGAATAAAATAACGATTGTTAAGAGACGCTATTTTTACTTACAAATCTCTCCAGTCTAGTTCAATACTTGTTGATACTATAAATAGATAACCATTACACACTTAGAAAAAGCACGTCCTTAATTTAATGTTGAGTTCAGTTTACATGTTCTATACTGAAGGTACGATTTTCTGGCCTGGCATTAAGAAGGCCGCGGATGAAAATCCCCGTTTAACCATCGAGGTTTCAGTTTTCTTGGTTTCCCGAAGTCACTCGCGGCGAATGGTGGGATTAGTCTTTGAAAATGTCATATCCCAGTTCCTGCTCTTTCGTTGTCTATTATTCTCTCTCAGTTCAAATGATCTCGTCGTCGACGAGGCACGAAGTTAAAAGTACATGTATAATACCAACACTACAAATCAAATTCCCTGCAAGCCCTGATTACCAAAAACCAGTTTAAAAAAAAAAAAAAAAAAAAAAAAAAATCGAAATTTTAAGCCAGATAAACAATTACTGAAATAATTACAGCCGTGGCGCAAATATGTTCTTATTAGCTAACGTGTAGTTGATTAGGCAGACATTTAAAATAATACGAGCTTTCGGCTGAACAGTTAGAAAACCTCATAAAGTCATAATCAGGATGGTTGCTACACCGATTATGAAATTTGAACCGGAACCTGTTTTACACCGGATATGTTTCAGTTGAACGTAATTAACAATGGGGAACGTAATTTATCAGAAAATCTCCCTTGTCGTGATAAAAAAAAGTGGAAGTTTACCGTCGGTGGTATTCGCAGTAATTTGAATATATTCACAGTGCATACTAGGCACAGCGTTAACAAGACATCGGTCACACTTCCTTCTTCTCCAGACATCAACTTTTCAGCATCAAGGTTATCATTGAAGACTGTTCTGTCCCCTCTTGCTGTCTCAACGTTGTGTTGTTAGTTCAGGATTGGCCAATGGGTAGTGTTCAGAATTTAGCAGCCAGCGTCGGAAATAAAAGAAGTGACGTCAATCAGGTCCAATTTCACAAGCAAGTCCCAATCCAGTCGTGAGACCATACTCGCCATACTCGGAGTGCACAATAGCTTGCTCTTGTTTTTTTTTTTTTTTTTTGCTTATAGCTTTACACCTCGTTGACGTCGAGGTAATTAGAGGGATGGGACTGAGGACGAGGAACGGGAAGGAATTCGATCATGGCCTTTTGAAGGAAGCATCCCGGCATTTGCCTGGAGTGATTTAAGGAAACCGTGGAAAACCTAAATCTGGATGCCCAGACGGGGATTCTAACCTGCATCCTCCCAAATGCAAGGTCAGACCGTTAACCGTTTATCCACTACGCTCGGTCTCTCGGTTTTTCTATCATACTGTTATCAGTTGGTGTTATGTTTTTGGGGATGTTATCTAGCACGAGACGTACAGTACATTTCGCACCTGTGAAAGTTAGTCGATACTGACGTTGAGTCTGCAAGTCACTGTATTTGTACCTGTGTCTTGGACTTTCAGAGCTGCGTCGGTAGCTTCATTTATCATCTCCCGGCCGGACGTGTTTTTCAATAGTTTTTCATTTGGGAAGTCACGCAACAAGTTTACACAGCCACGCGGGTTCGTTATGCGTTTTGTTGATAGTATCTCTATTGGCAGTCATTACTGACTGAGGGTCCTCGTAATGCGCCGTATTGTTACTGTACCGTGTTGATCGGTGATGGCCGCCATTGTGGCTGACGAGCGCCTTGTGTAAACAGTCTCGCTCCCTTTGTAACGAGCAAAATATTTGGACCGAGCCGCGAAGGCGACCACCTGCCTGCGTTATTAATTACTTATTTTAATTTGGAATTGTTAGCGTCCGTAATTCTGGCGAGTCAGCGTTGTTACTGACGGCTAATAGCCGCAAATTGTGGCCGAGTCGGGGCGTTTACGCGGCGCTGGCCGAAACAGAAAATTATTCAATAACAAGTGCTTTAATTGAAAGGGGGAATTAACGCGGTGCTCCTTTAAAGTTCTGACTGGCAACTTCGTCCTACCCGAGTGCAGCGTTCAACACCTACAACTCCTCGCCGATTACACATTAACTGAAACTGGTTTTTGTCGAGTTTCGTGTGATAGTTAAACAGACGAAATGAAGTACAACGACAAATGAGATGCTGTTGCTTAATGACAGCAAAATACTTTCCAGCCACAAATAATTTGACCACAATGGAGTTTTAGTTTTTATGTAGCAGGGGTTTGTATATATATTTTTTTTTACCTAGCCTGGTTGGAGAGCGTTTACGCTGGAGGACGCCGGTTCAAATACCCGTTCCAAATTTCGGTTTTCCATAGTTTCGGGAAATCACTCCAGTTGAAAGCCGGGACGATTCCTTTAAAAAACCATGGCTGGATTCCTTCCCGTTCCTTGCCCCCTCCTCATCAATCCATTCCCAATGACCTTGATATAAATGAGATGTAAAGCCTGTAATGGTTTAATCGACTCTTCTTACCGGTATATAGTTATCCGTAACTGTGACTTTCGACCTTACAATTTAATTTTGTAAAAAAAAAAAAAAAAAAAAAAAAAAAATATATATATTTATTCTCCAATTTCCAATATCGGATCAGCACTATAGGACTTTTATTTATCCTTCCACAGGATGATTCGGGAAGAATGGTAAATACTGAAGGAGGTGGTAGTGTGAACAATACTGAGTAAAAAATTTCTTATAAAGATGTGGCCAATTTACATTCGTTTTGGAAATACAGGTGCTGGAATGTTATGGCCATCTAGGTCGCCATACCTTACCCCATTAGATTTGTGTGTGTGGGGACGGTTGGAAAACGAAGTGTACAAACAAAAACTAAACGGAAGAGACGAATTACTCGCTCGGATTGTAAACACTACTACCCTCATAATAGTACACCAACACGTACTCAGAAAAGATACACATAATGTTGCGAAGAGAGCTACAAAGTGTATTGAAGTCGATGGTGAGATTTTCGAACATTTAATTTAAACTTTTGTAAAATATCATGTGTTTTTGCATCAGTAAAGTACTGAATAAGTTATTTGTGTACTCTCGATCTCTTTCTGACGTTTATTTTATGTATAACATTCCAGCATATGCATCTCCAAAACGAATGGAAATCGGAGACATGTAGACTTGTTTATATGATCTTACTGTTCATGCCACCACCTTATTCAATATTTACCATTCCTCCTGAATCACCCTGTATATACAATGGTGGATTTATTATCACAGCTGAAAATAAATTATCTTTTAAATGAAGTGCAATTACTTTGCAAACATTAACTCAAATGGTTTATTAAACTGTCATAATAACAATTATCATTTACGTATCTTTTGGTATCCTTTTAATATGTATGATTCGATTCATACAAATTGATTACAATTCGTTAGTACTATTATTATTTATCTCTGCCCTCGGATTATTTTCTCAAATATCAAATACAACTTGACGTTCCCACCAGGATTTTGAGCGTCTACTTATTTCTGCCTCTCAGGCCATTTTCTCTTTAATAACAAACTGTTGGAAACCAGAGATCTTCCTTCCATCTGTCTTGACGTTCTCTGAACTTGAAAACATAAATACCAAAGCTTCGCTGTATAATTATTTCAAAACAAAATATGCTCATAATAATAATTTTCTTGATTAGCGAGGTCGTGTACCTCACAGGGTCAAAACAAAAAAATATGTATATATTTTTTTCTGTTTGGCCATTACCGCTAGCTGACGTCGAGGACATTAGAGCCGGTGAAGTAATTGATAAGGAACGGGAAGGAATTCAGCAAAGTCCTTTTGAAGGAACCATTGCGTCATTCGCCTGATGTGACTTCTGAAAACCATGTTGAACCGACTCAGCCTGCGATCTTGCGAATTGAGGAGGAATAAATTCTTTTGAACACGGGAACATTGTCGCTCTTGGTCTGTCACCACTGCAGGTGGCTGGCTTAAGGAAACGTGTTCACACGCACAGTACAAACTGCACCTAAGAATACATTACACCATAAAACATTAATTGCTCGCTAACACAGTAGATGGTTAACGTGATTTCATTATTTACCTACGTGCTAATGAAAGATGTGATCTTCGACTTAATTCTATATTGACCTTATCACCTGAGATAAAAAACGAAAATTTACATGATTTAACAATGAAGGGGGAGGGGTGGAGGGCTGACACTTTAAAAAGAATCTACGGAAAGGATTTTTTTTACCTATTTTCTGACTGAGTTATTTAACTATCGAATCTGTTTCGCATGCCTGCGTTTAATGTTTAAAAATCTTTTCGATCGTAATTAGTTGCCTGTGCGGTAGATCTGTATGTTTACTTTAAATTGGCGTTTGGCTGCTAATGTGATACAGACAACTACTATATTCTTTTAAGTCTAGTAATGTACGCATTCTGATATACCGAATTTCGATCGAAAGGCAGTTCATACAACACTGGAGCGACAAAGCACTTGATTATAAAAGCCCATTCCCGAGTCGGATTCGAACGGATGACCCTTGCAAATCGAGGCCTTTAAGGGAACTATGCATTACGGAATAGGCCAAATAAAAAAAAAAAACTCCTGATTCCAGAAGCGCTCTACAGCGGCTTCAGAATTTACAATGCAATCTCAGCAGCAACAGATAAATAATGGTCATCATCGAGATGACAGTATCAGCACAAGAACGAGACATCCAATCCATGTGGATAAAAGGACATTCCGGCCTAATAGACTCCCTGGCTAAACGCGGAACCAAGGAAGGTACGGTCTTTGCCTTATGGTTACCCCCATGCGGGGGGGGGGGGGGCGCAATGTAGACAGGAACTCCAATACTTTTGGACCACAACTTTACAATGTAAATAAGTGTAATAGCCTCCAGTCAACCATCAGTCCCAAAACGCGCCTTGTATCAAGATTACAGTGCTAAAAGACAATTTCTAACACCCTAATTCGAATGCTATTGAGACATGGTGGTTTTATCGACCATTTTTATAGAGTAAAAAAGTGTGATGTAGACAGAAAGTGTCCGACGTAAGCAACATCTTCTTCAAGTGCACTAAATATTCTGGCTGCCACAAAACCTTTCTAACTTCTCAAGTACGTGTTCCAACATTAGTACCAGGTCTGCTACAAATCACCCGAAGATATGTCAAGTTCTGCTAAACTTTTTAAACACGACGCGCAAAACAACATATAGAAAAAGAAAATATGTATTTCGTATATATATATCCTTATGTGGTATATGACAAACCGGACATAATATGTAAACTGTTATATGAGTAAAGGCTTGTGAAATGGTCTTTCGACCGGAAACCAATAAATTAAAAAAGAAAAAAAAAACTTTGAGTCAAACTTGTTGACCCCTAGGCGTTCTGATTCGGTTAGTGTGGTAGTTGATGTCGTCTATTGCTCAGATACCATTTTAGTCGGCTGTTTGCTTAAACTGCTTGAGTAGATATACTTGTGTTTTAAAACGATATATTCCTTCAGAGTTAGAAAATTTAATTTTCAAAATGTTAGTGACAGAGAAAGAAATAAGAGGAGGTGCTTCATTTGGGAAGACATTATTTTGACCTTTTATTCATATTTAAAAGACGATTCCGCTTTGATAATACTTGCTACAGTAGCAAAATACCTGTTCGGTTGGAATCAGCTGGTTTCGTCACACTTATGCACAACAAATTTCTAAATTGCGGAGGAAGTTTTATTTCTGAAAATATGTGAGAGGTTGCTAGACCACAAACGGATGAACACTGCGAATAATTAGCGACAATAATCCTAATTAAGTTTAGAGGGCTGAATGTTTATCTACCAAACCTTATTAATAACACTCGTTCATCCTGGGAATAATGTTCAGTATAGAGTAGGCCACTGTGTAAATGCTAGAACAGAAACTACAACTAAGTGTCAACATCCGTATCGATTATAAATCTTAGACTTCTTTATTCTCTGCGCTTGTGTTCAATCTCAATGTTAACATTTTTTTTCGCCTTATGATGGACCAAAACGTCAGTGATTGATGTTGTAAGAATTTTAAATTAACATTCCCCAAATTGTGATTGTTTTTTGTGAGGTTAGGCATGAGAACATTTACAGTTGTGCCACGTCTTCGAAAAAATATTTGTTCTTCGGTGAATAGGTATTGTGTATAGGTGCATATTCTGTTTATTACAAAGTTTTTCCTTCATCCGCAGCAGCTTGTTGCGCTTATATTACACGCCTTGGAATGATTTCTGTTTACGGCGTAGTCTGTTAACAGCTTGGACTGAAAGCCTGTTCATTGTAATCACTGTATGACAGATAGCAGGAGCGGTCAGTTAGCACCTTGCTCGTCAGCAGTGTTTCTTCAGCAGGCTGATGGCAAGTGGAGCGTCGTTGTCTGGATATCTTCGCAAATAACATAACTTTAAAAGAGAAAGTCGAATCTAATTTAATTGCGATGTAGAGCACGTTCCGGTGGCAGTTCTTCTCTTCGTTATCGGCCATCTAAGGACCACGAAAAGTAATCTTGTGCATTCATTTCGATCTTTCTTTTCTTGACTTCCAATAATTCTTTATCCTTTTACTTTGCTATTTCCTCCTTTCTTCCGTCCATATGTTATTACATTTCCTCTTCTCCTTCTCCTGGAAACCCTTGAAATTTTGAATCAATCTCCTAAAAGCTGCTCTATCTTGTATTAAATCTTCTGTTATTCCGATCTCAACCATATCTTTCTTTACTCCTTTGATTCACTGGTTGCCCTTCTTACTCTTGTAAACGTGGCTGAAAATTCTTTTTATAAGTCACTCATTATGTGACCAAAAAAACTGATTCTTCTCTTTCTGGTAATTTCTGACATCCTTTCAATTTCTTCTTCTTTGTATAGATCTTTATTCCTCTGGTGTCTAAACTCAGCATTTTCAATTTTTACCGGTCCCCGAATTTTTCTCAAGATTTTCCTTTCCCTTTTCTCTTTTATTTATCCAATTTTCATAGAGAACAAACATTCTGAGGCGTACAGAGCTTCTTGTTTGATTACTGTGTTGTATTGTTTGATTTTAGTTTTCCTTGAGAGATTCTTCTTATTGTATGTATCCTTAGTCAGTTTGTATGCTAGTTCTAGTTTTCATGCTCTTGATATGTTTGCATCCGCATCAAGTCCATTAATCTGAATTCACCTGGATATTTAAATTTATTGGCCTTGTTAATTTTTCCATACTCTGTGTTTAGTACTGTGGGTGAATCCCTAATATTGGTCATGAAATTAGTCTTCTCAAAAGAGATCTGAAGTCCAACTTTTCCTGCTATTTCTTTCAGAAGGTAGATTTGTTCGAGTGCGGTTTCTGCACTTCCAGAGAGAACTGTTATGTCATCAGCGAAGGCCAAACAGTTTACCCCAACCCCTTTCTGCTTCGAACCTAATCTTATCTCATGATGAAGTTCCCTTTCTTTGAGCTTCTGTTCCCATACTCTTACTACCCACTCGAAAACGCAATTGAAAAGGATTGGTGAAAGCCCATCTCCCTGCCTGACACCAGTTTTTATTTTAAATTCCTCTGAGATCTCTCCCATAAATTTCACTTTTGAATTTGTTCCAGCGTTAGCGTTACTAGTTAATTATTCAACTCCACCCTTGGTAATTTATTCTGATCCCTGGTATTTTACCCAACAGAGAATTTTCCTACTCCCTTATGTTTGAAATCGAGTCTTAGCTTGTGGTCATCTTTTCCCTTCCAAACACTCTCTTAATTCTTCCACCATTATCTTCACAGCTGTCGTCACTAATATACGCCTTGTGTATTCCCAGCACTCTCTTCACCCTCCTCCTGTTTTTTAAACTACTCTACTTGATATCCAAATTGTGGGGTCGCACACTACACTGCGATTTTCATGTAATGATCTGACTTAAGTTTTGTAACCCAGTTCCCTTACTTCTCTGGTAAATCCCCTTATCACCCTTTTACAATACTTGAAGGATTTTGAAACCTTTTCCTACCACCTGTCCAGTTGAGTTTATTATCAAATGTTATGCCAAAATATTTACATTTCGAGTCTTCAACAAGCAATTCCTTGCCCATCCTCTAATGACAATCAACCTTTAGGTGTTTTATCTGTGTACCTAGCAAGCTGACTTTTCTCTGCATTTATGTTCAATCCAGCTAGAAATCCTCTCAAAGTCACGCTGCAGCTGTTCACAGTCGTCTTCTATTTTTATCTTTTTATATAATAACTAGCTCGTACCCGCGACTTCATACGCGTGGATTAAGAATTTTTTTGCCAGAATTAAATATAGGAAGTTGTTGGTAACGAAGAATTGGTCCCAAACAATATCGAGTCGGAGTAATATGACAGGAAAGCTAACACTATATCATTGTACCGTCGAACCTGTCTCTTGAAGAGAATCAATTTCCAACATATTTCTGTCACCATTCGATAAGGTCTCAAAATTTCGTGACTACAACTGTTAATCATACTTGAAAAAATATCCTGTGCCCTTCACACAGATTTCCTTATGATATTCCAATCACAACGATATAGCCATTTAGTCGTCAAAACGTAACAAAAAGACAGAGACTTACTTCCGTATTTATAATAATATTACTGTGGTTCACACTTACGCACTGACTGCGAACAACACCTGAGGGATCATTATAACGTAAAAAATGGTACACCTACAACATTGCAAGAGTACCTACGATTAGCCTCGCATTGCACCCCTAACTTTCTAATATCTACAGTTTAACATTCAATCCGAATAACCCACGGCCCAGGCCTGACTCTTACGATGAAAAACAATTTTTTTAAATCTTAGCCTCCACGGAGATTTGAACCGGAGACCACGACGTTCGTAAGCAAGCGCTTTAACCACTGAGCTGCCAGTCCACTACACGGAAACACGGTACGGAGACGACCATATCCAACGTGTCTGTCTATCGCCGTATTTCGAAGTTATGAGACAACATGTGTTATTTATACAGATAATTTCTCAATCAAATGTAGACAGTATTTTTCTCTTTGTTTCAAAGGATAAGTGTGCAAAGTTTCATCGAGATTGGATGAAAACTGTGGATTTGTATGAAGAACAAACAAACCAACAAACAAACAAACATACATTCATCATTATATATAAAGATATTTAATTAAAATTTCAATTTAGCCCACGCTCCGGTGAAAATTTCGCTACACACCCATATTCCCTCTTTACTGCACCCACCTACATTTGCCATCTTCAAATTTAACATTAAAACTAATTTTACGAAAAACGTTGAAAGATTATAAAGTTAAAATTTGTGGGGAGCAAATGTAGGTGGGAACAGGAAAAGGGGAAAATGGGTGTGTACGGAAATTGCCACCGCAGCGTGCGCTCCATTGCATTTTTAATTAAATATTATTATTATATAATAGGATAAAAATAGTAGAAGACTGTGAACAGCTGCATCAGCCAACAGATACAAGACAGCCAAGGTGGTTGCCGACATCCGGAAGGGATAGGAATCAGAAGAAGAAGAAGAAGAAGCTTTTACTGGAGCGACCCTGTTCTTACACGGTTGAGGGTTCTCCTTCTTACCCAGGTCAATTTTACGACAGAAGCTTCTTCCTCAGAGATTGGTTACCTGTTTGGAGGATCGACATTTGTATTGATTTAGAAAGGGATTCCTGCAGATCAGCTTACTAGGAGGAGAGCTTGGTATCTCAAACATTACGTGCCTATCATGGAACGTTCGCTTGAATCGCTCTGTGTGCTCATGTGAGATACGGCGGGTTTTCGGTTCGGCAAAATGTGCTGCTTTATACTGTTGGTGTATTGTGGTTGGTTTCATGCAGCCAGTCACTATCCGACAAGTCTCATTCCAGTCTATATCTTCTTTCTTTGAATGCACGGATTGGTTCCAAACAGGTACTGCATATTCTGCAGTGAAAAACAGAGTGCCGTAGCAGGATCGCTGGATTCGCTGCGCATATATTGCAACATAATTTTTTGGGGGCGATATTCATTCAACCAACACAACCGGGTTCTCCTGAATGATATACCCGAAATGACCACTTACGTACTAGGCTGGGTAGAAGAGTTAACCAACCTTTTTACAGGGTGTAGTGTTCCACTCGGTATGCTTCAGGATTTACTACTTTATAAACAGTTTTATTAATTATAAAAAAATAAGTGACTGTGGGTGGGGTTCTCTTCAGAAATGGTCCTTCACACAGGGCTGGCATTACGGGGAGGTACCCGGGTCAAATGTATCCGGGCCCGCACGGCTGATGGGGGGCCAATCACCGGCTGTAGGGGCCCCCACTCGAAAATTTGTAGAGCCCTTTTGGTCTGAGAGAGGGCCCCAACTGATGAATTCACCAAGGGCCCCCCAACTGATTACCCCAGGCCCGAAAATCCTAGCGCCGGCCCTGGTCGAACATAATATATTCAAAAGGAACACGTTGCCATTAATAATCTTGATACATGAAAAGCAAAATTTATCTGACGAAACAATTACTTTAATGGATAAATAGTTGTTCGCTCTCAGGTAGTGGGATTTACAGTTCATGGGTTTCTTTAATTTGGAGCTTGTTGTGGTCACTCTGTAGATGATTGCGTACGTAGGAGTTACCGTAGTGTTGAGCAGCGCAGGTGGTGCGTAATGTTGCCTCGAAACTAGAAGAGGTGTCGGCGACTCCGGCAGAGACGATTCGCCGGCCAGGAGAGCTGCGTGTCTCGCCGGGCTCCAGGTAGTCGTGTCAGCTGAGCGAAAGGTGGGCCAGGCGTCTGGTGTCTTTCATCTCCAACAGCCGCGATGTCAGTCCCAGGAGGCCCTCAGCAATGCCCGAGCGAGGATGGTTCGCGCCGAAACCAGTCCATCATCCCTCGCGTCCAGTCCCCACGCCGAATATCAAGTCTCTCCCTGTCCATCCTCTCCTGCTCGTCACGTCGTTGAAAGGCGGGGCATTCCTTCCTTCATCTCCGATTGGCCGAACATATAACAAGTATAAACAATTTATTAGCAACCAGCAGGAATGAATTCAATTGGATGGAATATTTACCACCACTTCCGACACTCCCTTGGGAGGTTCTCCCCTCCATGCTGTCGCATTTCGTCTCTTCTCACTGGCTGCAATTCCTACGCACAAATAGTTTATTGTTAGCAAATGTTTCTTCGCCAGCGACGTCTGCAAAGCGTCTGACAGCTCAGCGCTGCAACACTTTATTGTTGGAGATTTGGAATGAATCTTTCATTCAGCGAGTATCCAGACACACATATTCACAATGTCACACTGTGTTCATTGTTTTAAAACAAACCCGCACTATATCCGAGAGCCTCTCCATCATTTCAGTAAATTTATGACCAAACCATTAGGGAACACAAGGGAAGTCTGTTCGTTTGAACGTCAACCAGACCTCGCTAAAGTACATTCTTTTTTACTCACTAGGCTGTCCACTGAACTATAACCATTATCCTTTCTAATATTTGACAAGTAAGAGTATTAAATATTCCTTGCGATAACCTTGTAGGTCGAGAACCACATTCAAACCAAATCAAAAGAACTTATGGAAATTAAATACATTATGGCAATAAAACGATTGAATCTAACAACAACATTTCTTGTTCCTGATAAACAATGAAATTTACAGAATAGGACATCTCAAGCAGGGGCGGATCCAGGATTTTGGTTTGGGGGGGGGGGCTTGAGCGGACTTTGGTTTGGGGGGGGGCTTGAGCGGACTTTGGTTTGGGGGGGGGCTTGGCTTGGATGAAATTTGGTTCAGAGGGCTTACCTTCAGTGGATTTTGGTTTTTTGGGGGGGGGGGGGGTCTTGAGTCGGCCCTTAGGGTAGTCTTTATAGCCTTCTCGGGCCTCAAATCCATAGAGCTAAAAAAAAAGAAAGGTCTCCAAAATGACAGTGTCGGGGGTGGACCTAGATGCTTTTGGGGGGTCTTGAGCCCCTTAGCCCCCCCCTGGATCCGCCCCTGATCTCAAGGGTTAGCCTAAATGATTTTTTTTTATTTTTTTATTCCTTTCCTAGACTTCTTACATTTATTTCAATATTGAAACAGTTACTTCAACTTAGTTTAGATTTATGTAGTCGTTCTCTTTTATTTGTTATTTATTTAATTAAACGGTATAATTTTCTCTAAATATTTTGCGAGAGGAGTTTGCTCATTTTTTCTCCTCTTTTTGAATCTGTGGTAGTCTACCACAAGTTGGACCCAGTAGTCCTCTATATTTACATTCTTTTGAGAGAATATATAGTATATGGTGTTCCCCATTAGCCATATTAGGGCGTCTCTTTTATGTTGTGAAGTGGATGTCATATCTGGTTTCAGTAAAATTTCCGGACTTATTCTTCTCGTTGTGGTGTCTAGTATGTATGCTGCGGTGCGCCTTGTCCAGTTCCAAATGTCTTTGACACGGTGGCAGGTAATCCTATGGGGTAGAGTGTCTGCTATTTGGCAGTGGTTACATCTATCTGTTTCTATGAGATGGATTCGGTTAAGTTTGGTGTTAGTGGCTATTGTCTCATTGACTACCTTGTACCAGATTGAATGTACTGATGTCTGTAACACTGGGTTGTGGATATTTGTCCAAAGGTTTTTCCATGAAATATTGGGATACTTTATTTCCTGTCTGTTCCCTGGGGTGTTATCCTTCATAATATTGTATATTATTTTGGTTGTCAAAGGCCGGTTATTTTTGAGTTGGAGCTTCAGGTAGCTGAGTTCCAAGTAGAAGAGTTGTATGTATTTCATCTGATGTGGTATTCCGGCCATACTGATGGGTGGTGTCATGCTGTGTGGCTTATATAGGTCTATCACGTGTGCTGTAATGCCTTGCGGATTCCTGCTTTTTGCATGCAGCATATGTTTAACGAAGAGAGCTTTGCTCTTCTTATATACATCGACAAGGCCAAGTCCCCCTCTTTTCTTTTCTAGTGTCAGTGTTTCTACTTTAACTTTGAAGATTTCTCCTCTATGTATATAAAGCCAACCGCAGACATAATACTTCGTGCTAGAGCGTAGAAACTGGGAGTATTTGCGACGTGTACCATAGCTTCCCAAGGACAAATGTATTTAATTAGTTGTACTCTCTGTATCATATTAAGATTCCTCACGGAGTGTTGCTGGAGGCAAGCTCTAATTTTGGCTAATAGGTTCCGCCAATTTGTTGTCGCACTTTTTTGCAGGCATTTTTGGAATTTGATTCCCAGGAGGTTGATTTCCGAGTTTTCTTCTAGCCAGGAGGGTTTACCTATGCCTCAAACCCGCTCCAATATCCATGATTTTTGATTTTTTTATGTTTTAGTACTGCTCCAGAGCATTGACAGTAACTTTCGATGGTTTGTTTTGCAAGCTCAATGTCTGTTGTATCTTTCGCAAAGACAACTACATCATCCGCATAGGCCCGACAGATCACTTTCCCGATTCCTATGTTTATTCCGGTTACTGTTTTCTGTTAATTTTAACAATAGTGGCTCTAGTGCTATTGCAAATAGAATCATAGATAGGGGACAATCTTGTCTACTGATCGCCTAATTCGTATAGGTCCACTCATCGTCCCGTTGACGATTATTTTCGTTGTGGCCTTGTTTAGTAAGTTATGTACTATGTTTGGATATCTCTTCTCCGAATCCCATCTTTATCATTGTTGTTTTAGAAAGTTATGGTTAACTTCTATCGAAGGCTCGGTCAAAATCTAGTGACAAGATGGCACCCTCTGAGTTGCTTGTTTCATACTGCCTATGACATCGCGATATTCCGACAGTAGTTGGATAATTGATCTGTTGTTGTATCCAACTGCAGCCTGGTGGGTTTTTTATCACCTTGTGTATTTTGTCTTTTATTCTGTGTGCTAACACCCTAGCGAATATTTTATAATCACTGTTCAGTAAGGTTATAGGTCTGAAGCTTTTCATATTTTTGGCTTTCGTATTTTTTGGGGACTAATACTGTTACGCCGTTCACCAAATTCCTCAGGTAACGTTTTTTGTTCCATAATCTCATTACATATTTGTATAAGTTTGTCTTTTAACTGACTCCAAAATGTTGCGTAAAACTCTATCCCGATGCCATCTGGTCCCGGCGATTTGTTTTTGGGGCTTCTTTGGATTGCTAGGTAAGCTTCTTCCACGTCAATTTCCTTGTTGAGTTCTGTTCGATCTTCGTCGTTCAATTGTTTTTCTATCGAATCTAATATTCCGTCTGGGGCTGTGGAACTATCTGCTTTTTCGAATAGCTGCTTATAATGATTGTGAACTTGTTGTTTTATTGTATTTTGTGTTTTGATGATTGCTCCTTCTTCTGTTATCAACTCCGTAATCAGATGTCTTCTTGCTCTGCGTTTTTCTTGGACCAGATGATAGATTGAAGCATCTTCCGAGGATATAGCATTGTGTACTCTGCTTCTAATTTTAACTCCTTCAATCCTCTTCATTGCAATTATTTTTGCTTTGATTTTCTTGATCTCAAGAATGTATTTCCTTTCTGTTTCCACCTTTTTATATAGCTCTCTCAAACATAGATAGTGAAATTCTTCTTTTTGCCGTTGCCACCTCTTTATTTCGATGCTATAGGTCTTTAGCATTCGTTGGATCCTGGGTTTCGCCAGTTTTATCCACCATTCTATGGTTGACGGAAATTTCCGAGTTTGGCTGCAGCACTGTATCCATGTATCTGAAAAGTTCTGTTGTAGCTGGCGCTGCTCTAGAATAGAGGTATTTAGTTTCCAATATCCCGCGCAATGTATATATTTTGTTTCGCTAGGTTTATTTTACATTGGTATGCTACATGGTCCGAAAATTCAACCGGCCAACGCTCTGTTGTTTGAAGTTCGCTCTTCAGCTCTTGGCTGATGTAAATACGGTCTAGTCGTGAAGCTGATTTTCCTGTCATATATGTAAATCCTATGGTGTTCCGTTTTACTACTTCCCATGTGTCTAGTAGTTTGAGATTGCTTATGATGTATTCCAATTCTATGCTTTTGTTGCAATTGGGTGACTGGTCTTTCTGATGTAGGACGCAGTTGAAAATCTCCTCCTAAAATAGTTTGTCGGGTATTCTTACCCATGTGTAAGGTTAAACTATTTTTTAAAATATGGACGCCCTCTTGGCTCGTTGGTTCTGCCTGAGGGAGCATATACATTTATTATTCTGGTATTGGCTATTGTGCAAGCTATAGTTCTTCCTTCTTCTGATCTTGTTACATCTAAAGTTTTCAATACCTAGCTTGGTTAAAATTGCTGTTCCGAGGCTTATATCGCCACCTGTGTTCGTTATAGAGTTGTAGCCGGAGATTCTGTCCAGGTTTATTGCGTTTGTGACTTCTTGCAATAGTAGTATGTCAATGTTTGCGGCTCTCACATAGTCTTGCAGCATTTCCACTTTAAGAGGGCTTATAATTGAGTTTATATTTAACGTTGCCACGGTGTACGTTTGCATCATACTGTCAGTGTGTTGCATTCAGACAATGTGCGTGTCTTCGATTTGATCTTCCTGCTTCTCGTCGTCCGCCCAACTATACGGCGTACTTCCTACTTTCCGGTCCCTGCGCCTCTGCGCCTGTTTGGGTTTGGAGTTGGCTCTGTGTTGCTAGTTGGCTGATTCTTCTCTATTGGTTGTCTTTACTTTAGTTTTTTTCCCACTTCCTTTTGACTTCTTCTGTACTTTCTCTCTCTGTTGACGTTTCCCTACTTTGCTTGGTTTTGGTCTCCGTTTGTTTCCTTGCACGGCGTTTCTTACAGAGTTTGGCAACCGTTGGCCTCGTCCACTCCGTTTCTTCTGCTGTGGATGGTGGGTCAGTTGTCAGCATCGGTTTCTTCCTTTCCGTGATCGACTCGATGTTGTCGTCAGTTACCATCATGTTTTCAAGAGGTTTTTTTTTATTTATTTTCTGCTTTTTTTCTCGTCCGTGTTTGTTTTTGTTTTGTCATTCCAGTCTCCTTGTTGTTTAGTTTGGAGGTTTTCACTCATTTTGTTCTGGGTTTGGCGTCCCTCGTCGCTCATATTTTCTTCAGTATTCTTTGTATTGTACATTTTTTTGTGACTTTATTTCTTTTGTATCACCGTCTCAGGGGGGCACAAGTCCGTTTTCATTAGTGGTGGAAACTGCTGTTGGTTTCCTAATGCGGCCTCTTCATTTTGTTTTGTTGTTTCTGAGCGCTTGGCGTATGTTAACGGTAGTGTTGTCGGTTGCATGCGAGGGCATTTTTCTCTGATATGTTCTATTGAGTTGCAAATAGCACAAGTTCGTGGCTGCCCTTCGTATACAACAAGTGCTCTGAATCCACTTACGTTTATGTATGATGGTATGTGTTTTGTTATTTCCATTTTAACTATGCGCACTCCGTTTATCTTCTTAAATCGGATATTGCCTCCCCATTTGTCTTCTGTAATTTCTATCACATTTCCGAAAGGTTTGATCGCCTGTAGAATCATTTCGTTGGCTATTTCAAATGGCAGATTTAACTCTCTTATCTGTCCTTTTGCCCATTCCTGCGTTTGTTACTTGAACATTACTTACATTTCCATCGGCATGGTGGAATTTCAAATTGCCTGTATTTTCTTCTATTACGCTGACACAATATTCCTCACTTGTCATTTTGACAAACACACAGTTTTGGAATGAATCTAATTGAATTCCCAATATTTCTTCATCTATTAATTTTACTTTGTCGAACAGCCACTCATGTATCTCGTACGCCGTTGGCCTTACGAAAGCACGATCGAATGTGAATTTTACGGTGTTTTTTCTTGTTATAGCGGTGGCTGCCATTTCTTACCTTTAACTGTAGTATTCGCCTCTACTCGGCTGAGAAGATGGTTTTCTATTACACTCACACAAAACTTCTACACTGCACACTACTGTTGATCGCTGCGGCGTTGACCGACTACACGGATGTTGTTGCAAACACGTCTGTACCTGACGGCCGCTGACAGCGGACTGGTGATTCGTCGGGTTTCAAAATACTGTGTACTGAGAAGTATACTACCTTCAAAGACAAGTTATACATGATAAGATACATAAACTCACCAATGTTAAATATGTGCGCCTTTAGACACCCGGCATTCATCCAAACAGTAATCCGCTTCTGTCCATATGTTCGATACTATGTTTCTATCAATGTCGGTCACACCAATAATGATCCGTTCCTGTAATTTTTGGAGTGTTATTGGCATTGGGGTACATAAACTTTGTCCTTCACATAACGCCACAAGAAGAAATCACATGGGGTCAGATCAGGCGACCTGGGGGCCATGACAGCAGAGGAACATCACTCGGGATCAGCGCGCCCTATCCAGTTCTCTGTTGAGAAAGTCTCCAGTGATGTGGAGCCCTGTCCTGTTGTAGGATGAAAGTGGAGGAGTCAGCAGTCAGTTGTGGAAACAACCAAAGCTGCGGAATACCCAGTTCCCGGCTGGCACGAAAAGTTGATTTTTGTAGACTGCACACAAGCCTGCTATCGATATAAATCCGTCCAGGCGATAGTAGCGTCACCTGACGAGGAATAACTGCTAGTCAGACACACGCACGGTGCCTGTAGTATCAGTGAGTGTGCTAACCGTATTTAGAATGGGAAAAGCCCGCGATCTATCTCAGTTTGACGGAGAGCAGATTGTGATGGCCCAGAGGCCCGAAAACTGCGACATGTCGGATGGTAGAGGAGTGTTGTGATGAGTGTCTTCAACAATTGGCGAAACCAACATGAAACCACGTCCAAACGTCGAGGGGTTGGGCGGTCACCCGTCATTAGTGTTGTCGGATGTCATATCCTGGGCAGACTGGTAGAACAGGACAGGCGGCGAACTGTGGCGGAACCAACATCATACTTAAATGCTGGCAGAGTACAAGTGTGTCTGAATATACGGTGCACTGAAAACTCCTAAAGATGGGCCTCCGCAGCCGACGACCCATACATATGCCATTGTTAACACCGCGACATCAGCAACTACAACTGAAATGGGCACGTGACCATCGTCACAGGACGTTGGCGGAGTGGCAGGGCGTTGCGTGGTCTGATGAATCCCGATACCTTCTTCATCATGCCAATGAGAGGATGCGAATCAGTCATTTTCCAGGGGAATGGCTTCTTGACACATGTACTGCGAGACGGTGACAAGCTGGCGGCGGCTCAATTATACTGTGGGGAACATTCACGTGGGCATCCATGGGTCCAATGGAGCTCGTACAAAGGCACCATGAAGGCCAACAAGTATCGTTCACTAGTTGCAAACCACGTACATCCCTTCATGATGACCACTTTTCCAAATGGCAGTGGCGTTTTTAAACAAGATAACGCGCCATGTCACAAGACCAGGAATGTTATGTAGTGGTTCGAGGAACACAGTGGCGAGTTGCAATTGATGTGCTGGCCCCCCAACTTTCCAGATCTGAACCCGATCGAACACATGTGGGATGTTGTTGTACGTGACGTCAGAGCTCACCACCTCCCTCCCCGGAATTTACGGGAACTAGGTGACTTGTGGTTAGAGATGAGGTCCCAACTCCCTCCAACGACCTACCATAGCCTTATTGCTTCCATGCCAAGACGCATCGCCACTGTTATCTGTGCCAATGGCGGGCATACCGACTATTATTAGGTAGGTGGTGATAATGTTCTGGCTGATCAGTATAGCTCTGTCTCACGCACTTCACGGTTTTCTCTGACACTCGTGCTCTCCCCGTACTGGTCCCTTGACACAGACACGAGTGTCAGGAAGCCGGAGAAACCACTGTAAAATGCTTTGGTGACTTGGTGAAGGTTTTCGTATTTTCGTATGAATGCACGCAGCATTCTCCTGCTTTTCCGCCATCTTGTCCACTGCTGCCATCTAGCGTGCACGCCAGACACCAAGCGGGCTTTTAAACTTGTTGATTTTTTGTATCTTTTCATGTATGACTTCGCTTTGTAGGTGGTATACTTTTTAATACACAATCTTTAGAAAACCTGATGAATCATTTAGGCTAACCCTGTATAACAATAAACGATATCTACTTGTTTTCTCTTTCAGAACAAAGATTGACACACACACACAGGGTGGCACTACTCTGGTCAATGAGTTTGGTGAGGCGAGGGTTATGCG
Organism: Vandiemenella viatica; assembly: GCA_031002005.1. Taxonomy (NCBI): domain Eukaryota; kingdom Metazoa; phylum Arthropoda; class Insecta; order Orthoptera; family Morabidae; genus Vandiemenella; species Vandiemenella viatica. The sequence goes on from CM061919.1 coordinate 124,603,000, forward strand.
GTGGTGCCGAGCAGGTGGTTGCAGTGGGCGCGGAAGCAGCGAGGCAGTCGCAATTAAATGCGCCGGCGAGGTATTGTGCGGCTGTGACGGCGGGCGCCGTGAAATGGATGCGGTCGAGCCCAAATTGGTCGCTGAGGAGGACTAATCAGGATAGCTTTGTGCCGCCACAAAGGAGCGCCATCACTTAGACCAGATACCACGCCACTCGTTACGGCTGCCGCCAGTTCCTCGAACAATCGCCGTTTAAACTCGTACCTTCGACTCGGGGGCAGAGAAAAAAAGTTACAAGTTGCATTATCGATTCCCAGCTATCACGCCGAGTTCATTAACAGCGTATGCCGGCTCTCAATGTAGAGAATTCACGAGCCGAGAGTGGGTAGTGGGAGAATTTAGATTGCATGGTATGAAATACACATAGCTCAGCTTTACGGAATGCTGTGTAGCAGAAATATTGTTGTAGAAGAATTCAGAGGAATTAAAATGATTTTAGTACTGTTACTTACTTGAAGTTCATTCTGCAGTTAAGTGGGCTCACTCGGAAAGGAATGAGTTAAAAAAAGGATATAGTTTACTTTTCAATATAGTTACCCTGAGATCCAACGAATTTCTCGATTAACGTTACGCTGCTTTTATACAAGGGGTGATCAACTGAAGAGGTACGAAACGACGTAAAAACGTAACAGTTAAATATTTGAATATTCCGCCATGAGAGAACATAGTGAGACATCTCGGGATGCGATTGGAGTCTCTGATTGAGATCGGAGCATGCGCAGTAGAGAGCAGAGGCTCTTATCAAAAGCGGCGTCCAAATGATGCGGCAGTCCGTATGAGGACAGGATTCCTCGAGCACAGAAAAACCATTAACTCCGATGTGTACTGTGAGACACTCCGACGCCTACGCAGGTCCATCGAGAACAAAAGACCGGAGCTGCTCATGGAAGGTGTGGTTCTGCTCCATGATAACGCGCGTCCACACTTCTCCAGAGTCATACACATAGAACTGGCCAAGTTCAAGTGGGAGACGTTGAACCATCCGCCCTGCAGTCCGGACATGTCGCCCTGCGATTTCCATGTGTTTGGTCCACTGAAGAAACACCTGAAAGGGAAGCGCTTCAACTCGGACGACGTACTCAAGGACGCTGTGAAGGACTGGGTCTCGTCACGGCCACAGAAATTCTGGGAACAAGGAATCCTGCGGCTTGTTCATCAGTGGGATCGTTGTGCTCAGGCCTATAGTGTATATTTTGAATAAAGTCTACATTTGTACCCACCGTGTCGTTTCGTACCTTTTCATTTGATCACTCCTTGTACCGTCCGCATAAAAGAATTTCTCGAGGACGTAAAAAAATGACGTTGTAATCTCACTTGGAATAGGTCCAGATAAAAAGTTCTTAGATTTTTTAAGTGAAAACTCCTATAGTTTCGTTAGGCGATGTTTGGTCAGGGTTGAGTTCGTGACTTCCCGCCGGGCGCCTTGCTATGACATGTTGCGTGTATGATATGTGCGTTGAACGCTTTTTGGAAGGATAAAATATTATGAGTTCGCGTCACCAGCATGCTATAATAGCAGTATATCTGTAAGTACAAGTATGATGTGTTTCGCTTGGACAGCAGTGAAAGTACAGATTATAGTTGTATCTAATAAATAAAAATGAATGTTTTTTTTTCAATAATCTTCATACAGGAACACAGCTTTTATCCAATTTTGATGGAACTTTGCATACGTAAACTTAAAAATAAATATAAAAACACTCTTGTGGTTTGATTTACAGAAACCTAAACCCTCCCCTCCTTTCCCCTCTCACCTTAATTTCCGTCACAGTTGTTCATGCAAGCCTACAGTTTTTATCCGATTTTGGTAGTAGTTAGCTGACGTATACCTGAAAACAAGGTGGCCTGGTAGCTCAGCGGTGAAGGCGCTTAATTAGGAAAGTTTCTAACTCCAGTCGCGGGTACAAATCCCGTGGTGAGTAGTAATTTATCAGTTGTATTTGATTATATGAGCTATGCCGAGACGTTCCGTGGTTCTGATTCCACGTTAAAATGTAGGTCCCATGTACCTGGTAGCACTACTGGCTTAGGTTAAGGAGGCTAAGACAGGGGCGGAATGTGTAGCCAATATAAATAAACCCGGTCACCAGGTCATTACGATCAGATGGAATAATTATTATTTCGTATATCTGTAGCTATAAGTATGGGGTGTTGCGCGTATAGTATTAATAGTTTTAAGTTTTCACTTCCGTCAGGAATCCCCAATAACTGTTTTTTTTTTTTTTTTTTTTTTTTTTTTTTTTTTTTTTTTTTTTTTTTTTTGTAGTTTACCGGGAGAGGGTAGGCAACGAACAAGAAGGAATTCAGCTCTATGGCTGTTCTATGAAATCATCTCGGTATTCGTCTCTAATGATCTTGGGAAACAAGAAAAAACCATCTGCTTGGTCGGAAGGGAATCTGAACACGGGACCTCCCGAATGACAGTTCCGAACATTACCACTCACCCACCAGGCTCGTTTAAGGTTTGACGATATGAGGAAGTCTGACAGGGCTAATGGAACCTACACTAATGAATAGCAGCCACTACAATGATGTGACTGTTGATCGCAGCATCTTGTCTTTTCTTTTTTCTGTAATAGCTGCTCACTTGCTGAAGAAGTTTAGCATAAATACAGATTCTGCGAGTTTTTGAGAAATTTTCCCAGTCGGGACCACTACCAAACATCTCTGTGGAAAGGAAGCAGAGTTTCCCCAGATGGTGATGAGTTACATGTAACTCCAGCAACAGGCTCATACTGCATGCCATAAAATTCTGCCAGCACGTGTTAGAAACGTCATAGTGGGGTGCATGTAAAAGTAGAGGCCAGTAAAACCCCAAATATCACTATGGTCGAGATTTGGACGTTTTGATGTCCAGTAAATTGTAATAGACACTCTAATACTAGACTGTCCTTGTAATACGAATTAATACTTTTCACAATAGCGGCTGTTGTTATGGTTTTGAGAATCACAGACGATGACCTCATACTCAGCTCAACTATTCTCTGATTTATCGGAGATGGCTACGAGAGTGGAAACGATCATTTCGACAGAGTTGCATTCTCGGTCCGGTCAAACAGAGTTTGATTTTACATGGCTTCCAAAATGTGGAGATGATTTATTCTGAAGTCCATGGGTAGTCTCTTTCTAGTTTCTTAGCAACAACTTTTTCCAGCTTTTATACTATCCTTCTAAATGAGACGTACCTTTTTTTAAATTTTTTAAATACAACCTGACAATGCAGTGGCTACCGAACATCAGTAATGGAGTTATTTAGTTTAGAAAATGATGAGTTTTGGGGCTGGAATTGTTGTCAGGATGATTATGTGAAACTGTCTGCAAATGAAAACCAGGATGGTAAGTGTGACAGAATTTCAGTTCTCTTCAGCGGGAAAGCTTAATCCTAGCCGCTGCGTTCCCACTTCAGCAAAATAGAGAGGTTTTTTTTTGTATAACAAAAGGAAATGGGAGCTTTAATATTATCAAGTTTTTAGTATTGTTTGACGCAGTCCCCCTCCTGTTCCTGTTGAACACAATATATATTTGTCTCTAAATGACCTTTACAATCTACACGGTCCAGTCACATTAATGTGACCACCTCTCCGCATGGACAGATATGTACTTGTGCTGATCCATCGTGCCTTCCACAATGATGAGTTCACCCATTGAATGCCAGGAAATCATTCCCCAAATCATAATGCTCCCTCCTCCACCCTGAGTCCTTCCGGCAATTGTTGCAAGGTGTTTGCTTTCAGACGTTTCACGCCGTATGCGCCAACGTCCATCTGTCCGATGAAGCATAAAACGTGATTCATCGGAAAAAGCCACCTGTCGCCACTCTGTGGACGTCCAGTTGCGGTACTGGCGTGCAAATTCCAGCTTTCGTCGCCGATGAACAACAGTCAGCATAGGTGCAATAACCAAGGTGTCTGCTGCGGAGGCCCATGCGCAGCAACGTTCGCTGAACCGTTGTTGAGGATACACTCTTGGTAGTCCCTTGGTTCATCTGGGCGGTCAATTGCTCAACAGTTGCACGTCTATTTGCCCGAACGCATCTCCGTAGCCTTCATTCGCCTCTGTCATCTATAGCCCTGGTGCACCACATGTTCCACGCCGCTGATTTTGAATAGTGCCATTTTGCCATGCACGGTATACTTACACCACGGCAGCACGTGAACAGTTCACAAAATTAGCCGTTTCCGACATGCTTCCACCCTTGGCCCGAAAGCCAATAATCATGCCCTTTTGGACGTTGGATAAATCGCTACGTTACTGCATTACACCAACGATTGATATGCTCTCCGATGCCCTAGGACATCCTTTATATACACTCCACTGTAATGTGCTGCCACCTGCCTTCTGTGATTGGTTATCTCACGTTGACGTCGAAAGTAGGTGATGGTCACATTAATGTGACTGGACTGTATATTTCTTCCATGATTGTTTTTCCACATAGCAACGACAAAGAAATTACTGGTCGAATTGTATCTGAAAATTGTTTTTTTTTTTTTAAACCTTTCCCAAATCTCTTTCTTCACCAGTCACTTCCAGTTTTTTATTTATATACTTAATAAGCATTATTTTTTATATTTACACATTTAAAATTCTTCAGTTCTACATTAATTCTTGCGTTTTAACAAAACGCTGGTCTCAGTTGTATCCGAGTGCTGTATCAATGTTTCGGACTAAAAGAACTAAAGTACTATCCTTTTGCTAGCTTCAGTTTTCTATCTGTTTGCTTCAACCATATGACGCAATTTTACTTTCTAAATAACAGAACTGGTAGAGTTTTGTTTTACGTCTGTTCATATTTTGGTATTTACGATACAACTTCTCTAACGTTCATAGTAGCACACACAGTAGCGCGTATTTGAAGAAATGAGTAAAGAGACTTGGTGGCGTGTCATTATTAACGGCCTCTTGTAATGAGTTATGGCCGCCCTTTGTGTGCCGTCGGGCGCATATTAGAGGGCGGGACAGTCGCTGATTATAGGCCGGCCGCAAACCTGCAACTCACTTCTCACCGCCCGCCGACACGTTCACACCGACTCCTTAAGACCGCGCTTTTAATCAGCCACCAACACCGAATACTTCATGGCGCAGCCATACCACGATATTGTCTTCCGGAGCTGCAAACAAATAGTCTCACATCCATATTACAGGACTTAATAAAACTCAGTGTACGAATAAACTAAACTAGCGAGAGCTGAAGATGGGCGTTCAAAGTATTTTTAATGCCATTGACAGGCCCTTCTTCCTGTCTTTAAATAATTCTTTCTGCTAGCTGAGTGGTGCTCAGGGATAATTTCTTAAGTTTAGCTTCGAGGTATCGTTTTTGACTTCTTCGGTTTTTAAAGCTGATCATGCAATCCGCAATCTTTTTTTTTTTTTCCAACTGCCTTGATTTACTAGGCCCGCCAAATGGAAAGCAATAATGAAACATTATTAATGAAATTTTGCACCAATTTTGAGAAATGAAGGAAAATTTGGATTTTATAATTCATTTCTAAAATGGTTAATTCGATTCTGTCTCCTGAATTTTCTCATGATTTTCACTGCGTCATCGTAGAGGTCATTAGAGATGGGAAAGGACTAAAGACAAGGAAGGAAAAAAATTCGACCATGGCTTCTTGAAGGAACCATCCCGGAATTTGCCTCGTGTGATTTGGGGAAACCACGGAAATTAAAATCTGGGTAGCCGGACAGAGATTTGAACCCGCATCCTCCCGAAACCAGGACAGAGCGTTACCGTTCACACTGAATCCGGTGGGTGAATACCATTGCAGATAATAGGAAGAACTGAGAAGAAAACAGGTCTCACACTTGTTCTATCGGGATTAGATCTGGAGATCTTGCTGACTACGGGAGTTCCTCAACATTACGCAGACAGTTCACGGTGACACGTGCTGTGTTTTGACGAGTATTGTAGTGCCCAAAAAGGCACCAGGTCACTGTCACATGAGAGGAATCACGTGAGCGCGTACGATGTCCGTGACGTACCTTTATACCGTCAGAGTTCCTCAATCACTAACAGCCGATAGCTGAAGTCATAACCGATGGTTTCCCACACCATAACGCCAGGAATAATATCGATGTGCCTCTCCAAATTATTGGAAGAATGGAGTCTCTTACCAGGTCACCGGTATCTTCGCCGACAATGATCATCCAAATTAGTGTAGAAACGTGATTCACTGGATTCCTGAGGAATAGTGTCACATTGTGTTCAGCGATGAATGTCGATTCCTAACTGAATCAATGCAAACATCAATATCAGAAGGCGTGAAACGTCATACTGATAAGTGGGCTCATAGTGCCGAGCCCCTGTAAAGTTAACTCGATTTTGTAATAACTAACATAACACTACATAGCCTCTCAACCCCAAAATTTTATTTCGTGTCCTCCTCCACTTGTGGGTGTCAGGCAGTATAAACAGGAGTGGTCGGATGCTGGGATGCGGGAAACGACTGTTATGTTATGATAAAAATATCTGTGGAGAGCGCTGGGTCATTTCCCATATTCGTAGAAACAGTCAGCTAAAACTTGTGTGTGCTATCGGAGGATCAGTTGTACCCCCCCAACATACACGTCGATGTCTGGTTGATGTATTTCCTACAACCGGATTGAGATCAGCCGGGGGGTCGCCTCCCAGATGTGATCATTCTCTCGCTAGATGGATGGGCCACATTTGACATCCGTCCCTATTAGACTCGCCCGTCTCGCCGGAGATGAGGCATTCAGCTTACTGCCACCCACATCAGACACAAGCAACTGTAACTAACTTCCGAAGGAGGTTTGGGTATACAGATTGACTGCTGTCACTACAGCGGACATTCTCGCTGGATGAACGGAAAAAAAGAAGTGAAAATAAATTACCGCCAATTTTGTGGGAGCCTTTTTTGCCAAACATCAAAACATTACATGACTTCATTAGGCTTGAAAATGATATAACAGCAGTTCTGTTGTAAATACATTAGTTATAAATAAATTACTATGAAGAAAGGAAAGAAGAATACAGATGAGGAGTGCAGGAAAATTGGGCAAAAATTTAATTTTGAGGAATAAAAGTAAGTAGGGTCTATATATCTGAGAATAATGCAAAAGAAGAAAAAGAAATTGCTCTGAGAGAAATATACGTATATGTAAGGATGAGTTAAAGTTAAGTTCAGGTAATTCGTTCGCATGACGATTTGCCTCGGTGGTGGCTGTTTTGGACACTTTACTTCTACATCGAATTCACTAGAGGTGAGAATTTCTGCAATGAACTGATGCGAAATTATCGTAAGAAAATCAGTCATGCTTAATCTTCAAAAGCACTTCACCATCATCATCGGTGGATTAGGGAAAGCTGGATGTACAGACCCTAATTTTATTTCCTGACTTTCGGAAGAATAGTCCAACGATATAGCCAATGCAGCGCACTGCTAAACAGTATAGTTACAAGCAAAATTGTTTTCCGAAAAAAATAGTCATGATGAAAATTTCAACACGCTAGTTTACGAATACTAAAGGGCTAATCAGATTTGATAATAAACTTGTTGCTACAATTTTTTCGTATTGATTGTAATAATTGGACAGATATAAACGATTCCATAAAAGAGTAACGTGATATAACCAATGTAAAAAGTTGGGACCTACATTCCGTAATTGCTGCGATGTATACTTTTTATACTTATTTAGACACTAAAAACTTATATCTGCAAACCAAATTACTACAGCGAATACCAAGAAACTTCCATTAATAATTTATGATTGCAGCCAAGAGGAAGATTATAACGTCTTCCAGGAGATATTTAAAAGTTATTTAGTCAAAAGACATTTGTATTCTTTACATAAATATAAAATTTGGCGCATATATCTAAATTAGAAGGAATGGTTACTAGATTAAACAAAAAATACAATTAAATTGCGTAAAACAAAAAAAAAAACAAAAAAACTGCAGTCACTGCAGAACCAATATAAAGAAGTATTAATTATGAAAATTAGTGTCAGATGAGTGAATTTCAACGAATTGCTGTTTTCAAATAGATTATCATCAGCCTCCACTATGCGTAATTGCAGATTATAACTTTCATTCATAAAGTTATTATAAAAATTAGTAGCATGATTTAAAGTATGTATTTCAGATCACTGAATTATTTACAGAATTTTCTACGGCTTTTATAACCCGACACTTAACCAAAACAAGAACTGAGGAGTGGAAACACTTGTATGAAGTTTCATACATATCGCTTTACTCTTATTCGAGATGTAGTGTTCATTAAAATCGGAAACACAGATACAGGCAAGCAGACACTGTGCTTAAAATAGAGGAACCTCCTACCAGTGTGTGAAGGATGTAACGAAAGATGTTGAAAACTTTTGGATTGAATTTAAGATTCATTTACTTGCTTTGCAAAGTTTTCATATGCAATACGAGAATACGAGTATAACACACTTAGCAACAACAGACGACTTGTTACACACTTTCATAAGTTTTTAATCGCGCATTAATGTAGTGTGCGTGTTATTAGGGTATACACTCGCAACTTGCGAAATTGTGACAGGTTCTGTAATTACTCTGCAATCGATCTCTCCAGCTGTCAAGTTTCCCTCTTAATCACAATCTGCTGAAAGGTTTACTGCGTTCAGCAAGCAGCGTGATCCATAATCTCTGGCTCCGTATAGTGACATTCGATTGAATTTCCACGGGAAAGCAAATGAAATCATTAGCCTTTTATTCTGTTTATCTCGGGCAAGTAATACTGTGAATATGTAGAATACAAGAGAACTAGTAAAAGCCGTTAATATATCTCCCAGCAATAGCAGTTTCCGACAGTACTTCTTGTGTCGGTGCAGCAAGGCAGTTTGCTGTCTGTGGATTGCTCTGCGTTTACAGATTAGTAAAGAGCTACCATCAAGCAACAAGAGTTCGTTAGCGAAGTTCTTGAATTAATTCCAAAATCGTAGTGAAGTAACTTCTGATTTACTACTGCGTTATATTCTAATATTCCAGTTCTTATCGTAAAAGTAACGAGGCGTTTTTATTTCTGCAGTTAGCTCGATATGGTTCTGGTTAGTGGATATTGAAGGTTGATTTAAGCAACACTTACTTATACTTTACTAGCTTCTACTTGATGCACAGCGCTTTAAAGAAATTTCTCGATAGCTTCAGAGAGCGCTTGCATTATTTCTTTGATTCACTTAAAAAATGGAAATGCCGGCATATAAACAATTGTGCTATTTCACACACTGCGTTGGTACATAATTTTACAGAAAGCAGTTCGCTTTAAAAGTGAACTATTCCTGATCTTTTACATGATTTTAAGTAAACCGACTATAAAATCTCTCGGGACTGTGACAATTGATGTCTGTATGACAAATGTTTTTTTTTTTATTATACTGATCTTGCATTAGTATTTCTTTTTGCAGGTAAGGTATGTGGAACTGCGGCGAATTTCACTGTAATCAGACACTACTGGTAAGTAGAATAACGAATATGAATACGAGAAGAGTGCGTCAGATGTGGACGTTAGGTCCTGGTTGACGGTTGCAGTTTCTCACCACGAAGCGTTTAACCGTCCTAGTATGAATTTTGTCGGCATCATACCACTACCAACTGTAATGTCAGACTGTAGTCCTCGAGTGTTTAATCGAATTATATTACTTACGACGCGTTAACGTTACGGAAATTTAGTTGAAATCGTATTTTGTATTCCGATGATGACGGATTACAACAAATGGGAAAGTAAATCGGGTTGTCAACCTGACTAAATGTGTAAAACGCAAAATTCTACCTTATCGTCCATATTTAGTTTGGTTGGTAAACATGGGATGGGGATAAATGCAAAGAAAATTCAGCTTATTAGATACACAAATAAAAAACAAAAGGTTAATTATGAATAGGGGAGACCGGGTACAGTTGATACACTTTTTACTTTCTGATTTTTAAATTGTTGTTCTGCAATTATTTTGAAACAAATCGAATGTAATTCATGACTATAACTATTTGGGCATAACTTAAGATACTTCCATTATTTATAAAATTAAATCTCCTTTGTTGAGAAAAAGTTTTAAAAACTTTGCAAGATGTATCAACTTAACCCGCGTTGGGTAAAGTTGATACGGTGACAGGAATTAATGAAAAAATAACGAATGAAACGTAAACAAGACTTATTGTTACCACAAATAATACAAAAATATTTTTAAGAACAATGTTAAGAAACATCCGTATTTTTGAAGACCCTAAAAATCAACTTATTTTATCTTTGTCTTCTTTTCTTGGTTTGTCTATCTCTTTGCTTAGCTTACCATCAAATGATTTAACCAGGTATCTGGCACTTTTACTTGATTTGCTAGTGCCAATTCCTATGCCAGCTCGCAAACATTTTTAGGAGTTAAACCATAGCAAATTTTAGAGCTAGTTAAAATGTATTTACTAATTCATCATTTCATATTTGTCGATGTTTAGCATATCCCATTCGTACACCTTTCTCAAGAGCTTCTGGTGTTTCAAGAATTTTTTCTTTTTTCACCTTGTGCCGATGAAGGGTCATTTTGTCTATATTAAAGGTTTTGGCCGCTTCTTTAATAGACATCCTGCCATTCCTAATTTCTTCATGTACTCTTTCAAAAATATCAATGGGTATTTCGCCTCTTGTAGTTGTTTTCTTGTAGTTCTTAGGCATCTGAAAACAAATACAACAAATGATTATACCTGTGGGTCAAGTTGACACACCCCTAAGAAACGTATCAACTTGACCCCTAAGAAACGTATCAACTTGACCCAAAACTCACCATTACACAAAACTCTAAATCACGTAAACCAGTAACATTTAAAACTATGTTCAACAGGTGAAATTCTTACCTTTATAATAAATAACAATGTGATGAAATCAATAGCAGAGTTCTCTAAGAAATAAACTTGCAATACTACTTGAAAATGTGTAGTGAAAATTTACTCTTGGTGATCAAAAACAGTTTTTAGTTCACAACTCACAACATAGACCAACTTTCTCCTCGAGCACAGGTGTGGTTACTGAGTATCATTCTATTGTCCAGGCAAGGTAGTCACACTTGTCTGCTTCAGCGCATTAGCAAGTTATTTGTCCTGTATCAACTAGACCCGGTCTCCCCTATACGGTGGCGAAATAATTGCTTGCTGAAGACTTGAAATGTAAACATCTTGGAATTACATTTGATAACAAGCTTAATTGGGCAGGACACATTTGACAGGTTGTAGGAAAAGGTTTCAAAATTCTGAACTTGTTGGAGAGAGTGATGAGGGAATGTACGAGAGAAGTAAAGGAATTGGGTTACAAAACTTTGGTCAGACCATTGCTCGAATATGGTACTGTAGTATGGGACCCACATTTTGCGTATTAAATACAGGATTTTTTTATACGGTGCAAAAAAGGGCTGCTAGATTTGTTTTTGGCAATTATCGCAGAATGCAATCAGTAACAGATATGATAAAGGAGCTAGAATGGGATTCATTGCAAAACAGGAGGAGGATGAGGAGGGTCATGGGAGTGTGCAAGGCGTATACTGGTGATGAGGCATGGAAAGATATTGGTATGAAAAGGAGTGCATGGAAGGGAAAAGATGACCATGACCACAAGCTGGCACTCGATTTCAGGCAAGGGATGTGGGAAGATTCTCTTTTTTAGGTAAGGGTATCAGTGATTGGAATAAGTTACCTAGGGAAATGATTAATAGTTTACCGAAAACATTGAAAGAATTTAAAGTTAAAATTTGTAGAGGGCAAATGTATTTGGGTGCAGGAAAGGGGGAAGATGGATGTGTAGGGAAATTGCCACCGGAGCGTGTGCTCCATTGCAATTAAATTTTAAAAAAATCATTTTACATGTCATACCCACGGTCAACGAAACCACATAACAAATATGTGTTTACTATATCTAAATATGGCAGGGACTATTCTAACAGCTGGTGTGAAATGAAGATGAAAATTAATGTGTATTTTTTATGTACTGTTCATCAACTTCGTTTCTTATTTATTTTTTTCCCTATACAAAAAAATGAAAGTTTACATTGGTCAAATAGTTTCTGGCTGCGTTCTACGTTGCTTATTGGAAAAGTTGTTTAACTATTTACGAGATACACAAAGTTTCGAATTAATTCCTACACAAAAAATATGTTCAAATGTGATACATCTTTTCGCGTTCAAGAATTGTATTTTACTGACTGTACCTTAGTAACACTTGCTGACCGAGGGTAGTAACACAATCGCCTGCAGTCACGAGGTTGCAGCCTCCAATTCACGTCCGACCATCCAGATTTTGGTTTTCCATAGTTTCCCGGAATCACTCCAGGCGAATGTTAAGATACTCCCTTCAACGTCATGGTCCAATTGCTAGCTCCCAGTCCATTCCCAACTCTAATGACATCGACGGCGACGAGGCTTAAAACTATATAAAAAAAGTCTGCCCGACAATGGCGAGTGATACTTAGAATCTATATACTGTACCTTATTTTTTCTACTCTAGGTAACAATTAGGAATATTAGTTTAGAAAGCAGAATATGCTACATATTAATTTCAATTAGTTGTTTACGGCTACAACCGTATTTTCTATAAACTTATATCATTAGTACTCCTTTTACTTACTTGTGATTTAATATCTGCGTTTATAATCTTAAGTGCTTGTCGTTCTTGTAACCTTTACGTCAATTCGATTCGTGATTTGGAAATTGAAGATGTATATTTGTTCACATGTCCGCGTAACATGTTGTCCTCCCCCCCCCCCCCCCGCCCCTCTTCCACTGTTGTGACGTATTCCCTGCACTACAACACAAATATGAGCAACCTTGTCGTTTCCAATAATTTTTCTCCAGTTTTTTCATACCTTCGCATCTATTTCTATTCAAGAAACTCCCGGCAGTTTATTTCCGTGTCGTCTGATCTCCCATTTTATCAAGTTTCCATATTCCATGCACTAATAGGACCTGCAAATTGTGTTAAAAATAAATGATATCGATTTGACTTGGCTACATCAGTCCATTTCATGACTCTACAGAATCTGTTGAAGATTTTATAACTATGAAGCCGTGTTGCTTTTCTACTATTGCTACGTCCTCGATTCATAATCCAAGCTCATGAAATACAGAGATAATGTCGAACATTCCGCTCTCTTCACTTCTTTGTAAATCAAACTGTATGAATTTTCCTGTTAAATTTCGAAAATTAAAAAAAAGTTGTTAGTGATATTATAATTACGTAGCTTAAATTTTGGCATCAGCAAAAAATACACTCTAACTTGGCAAAAAGCCCTTTCTCTCCAAGTGGTTTTATGTGACAGTACCGTTATGATTGTTAATTATTCTTGAGTGCCGTCTTCTTGGGAATTTCCTTGTAGCAGTCACACACACAGTGAAAAACTGATCCCCAGAACACTGAGCAGAACGTGCAGTGGATGTGTACATCACACAGGGCTGTAATTACGGAGCTTAATGCGAGCTGTTGCTCACATGCTTCATTATGGAGCAGGTGAAAATAATTAGCGAGAACTGTTTCGCATTAACATCACTTTGTGCTACCGCATGGTCCGTAATTAGCGAATGGCTCTTTACTTAAGCAGTGGTCTCCTCGTAACAATTGCCTCGTCCCGTGTGTAGTAATGAGGAGTGAAGCTGTTAGCGTTAATAGCAGAGGGAAAGAATGCACAACACATGAAAAATAGTATCAGAAATCTAGCTGTACATTTGTCTTTGTTTACTGAATTCTGACCACAAAGAATAGTTTTCTGTGTTCATTCATTGTATAACTGGTTACTCAATACTTTTCAGTCAGACCATTTTAATGCAAATTGGATTCAAATGTTGAATGCAGGTAGCGGCATAACTCTCATTAGTCTCATAACATAACATAGCATTGAATATGTTTTAAAATTCTGATTTAAACATCATTCACCTCGAAAACTATGATTATGATTCCAAAGAATATATTTTTATCATTTATTTCCTAAGTGATTTGAGATATTGCTTTGACATTTCCGTACTGATGTAATTTATTGAATTTCACATATGGCTTATAAACACGTCGTCAGTTATTTGCTTAAATGATGTAAAATATTTTCTTCTACAACCCTTCAACTATTACCTCTCGTAGTAAGTTAACAAATCCCGATCATCCTGAGGCATGTCCTAGTTTCCTACGTCCACATTTAAAAACATTAAACGCAAGCTAGTTCTCTCGCCAATATTTACGACTACGTGTTCATTTCGAATTCTATCTGCTGACTTAATTTCGAGTATCGTTCATCAACGCATCTCGAACGCTTGTATCTCCACGTTTACAATAGTCTTAAATACCGACTTTCACTTAAATATAGCTTAGTTCATCGTAGATACAGTCTTCAAAAGTGATGTATTATAATTTTCACATTTATGTTGGTGCTAACTTGCTTTTGATAGCATCCTAGGTTAAATAATCAGTAACAAAACTTGAAAATTTTTCCCGGCGTATAGCTACTAAAAATTCTTCTCGGGTATTCTACCACAGCGAAGCTACCACTGCGACAACACAGCACCGCATTGGTAGCTTCCCGGTGACATCTCACCTGATGAATGCAGTGTATGTTGCTGCCGAAACGTTGTGGACAAAATAACTTATACGGAAGAATACCCGAGAAGAATTTTTGTCAAATGATTATCTGTTTTATAGCAAGGCAACCAGAATTTATCTACTTCAAGATAATGGTGACCGGTGTTGGCTGCTTAGCGCAGTGCAAAATGAATGATCATGATGAGATGCTCGTGGGGAAAATAAATTCCTGTTCGGACTGGGAATATTATGGTTAATATTGATGGCGAATTAAATATACTAGTTGTGGCGCCTCGTCGAGGGCTAAGGTCGTTAGAGGCGGGAAGGGGTTGGGAACAAGGAACGGGAAGGAATTCAGCCATGGCCTTTTTGAAGGAGGCATCCCGGCATTCACCTGGAGTGATTTGGGGAAACCATGGAAAACCCAAATCTGGATGCCCGGACGGGGATTCGAACTGGCGTCCTCCCGAATGCGAGGCCAGAACGTTAACCGCTCACCCACCACGCTCGGTATTGTGAGGCTGGCACTAATAAAGTGGAGATAAGTGGGAATAGTTGTACGAGATATTAAGAACAGGGAAAGTATTCTAAAACAAAGAATAAAGGAAAGCACGTGACATGTATATTACACATAGAGAGGTGAGGATTGTAAATAACATAATACAATATAGCAATACAGCAGCTAAGAACATCTGAAACAATGACGAAAGATGCAAATAACACGACTGAGGGGTAACACTGAATGATGCAACTAGGATTATTTTATTGTTTTCTTCGGGCTTTACTGCTCGTCGACATCTGGGTCATTAGAACCAGGAGAAAGTGGAAGGCAAGGAAGGGGAAGGTATTCGACCATGCCCGTTTGAAGGAACCATCCCTCCAATCGCCTGGAGTGATTTCAGGAAACCATTGAAAACTGAAATCTGCCAGATGGGGATTAGATACTGCGGCGTACTCCCAGGTGCCAGTCTAGAGCGTTGTTTCTGAAGTAAGGAAGACAAAATTCGATCGTCAAACGACAGTATGCAGGCTATTTTCCTCAAGACTTCAAAAATATATACGCATTTATGGCTGACATACTTATGTGAAAGAACATATACCATTACGTCTTTCCTGCAAACTTAAACACTTTCCAACATTACTGTTACCAAATGTTCCTCCCAGTTAATTCTAAGAGCTATAGCATACGCCTAAAAATTAGTCACGTGCCAACAAATACGAACATGCACTGGAGTAGTTCAGCCGAACTGAACAACTTTTGAGGCCAGTGATATAACATCTGTGGCCTGTGTTCTTTCGCTGAAGTGTTATCATTGCTCTTCAGGATAGATCATCCAGTCGTTATACTACGTGTTTGAACTACGACGTTTTTTTCTAGATTTTTTTGGTATATAACCTTTGTCATGAGATTACGTGCTCCTTGCTACTCTCTCTCTGCTTCCTAAGATAAAATGGATTAGTTTCCAATCTTCTCCTGCACGCATTTTCTCGATAGCCTACCGTTGTTGCTTAACCTCGCCATCTGCTCTAAACTGCAGAAATCCATATAGTTATTCTGTGTCCACATGCAAACATGTAGTTCCATTAAATTGGATTATTAAATTAAGCCCGTAAAGTTCGAACTGCTCACGTACGTATAGGAAATAATAGGCAAAGAGAGAATATGGGAAGACGTCTAAGGAGATAGAGTTATACGGATTCGTTAATTATGTAATAGAAAGTACAATGCAAGGGAAGAGTTCTGGAAAATGCCAAAGAGTAAATATAGTGTGAAGCAAGTAAGTTGTCACAACGTGGAGGCGAAGAAATCTGTACAAGGTAGCAAGAAGCTGGCATAGAAAGAATTAAAGAAATAAGAACGCAATCTGCTTGAAACCTATGCAACTGATAAGCAGACGAATATGTGGTACTTCGAGCAAGTTGGTGGGATAACTCATCGCATATCGTTCTTAGGGAAACTGAGATTGGTTTGAAGAAATAAAAAAAATATAAATCAATATAAGATTTTATGCTTCATTTTTCTAAAATTTCAGTTACTTTTTGCGGGTTTAGGGCTGCTTCAACGATGTTGTTACTGCCAACGTTTCGGAACCTGCAGCCGTTTCCAGGGCTATTTCGGGCTGATTTATTTCCTACTACGACTGGGTGCACCATATCGTCATTCGCCTGCACGTTAGCTCCATTGCAACGTTCCGGCACCCCGACGCCTGCCGTCTCTAGTCGCCATGTTGTGACTTGCTAGCGATGGCGTCGAGTAGGCGCCCTGGTGCGTCACTCGAGGTTAAGGGTAGTGACTGCCTTGTGTTGCCAGATTTGGCGTGTGATGTAAAGTAGTACGACCCAATGTAATAATTATTTGTTACCCAGAGAACTATCGCGGTAAGCCATCGCCACCTGTTGCTGTATAGTAGTTCATTATCAGTAGTTGTAAGGCTTAATATCCGATGGTAAGTTGCCAACCCTTCAGTACGTTGAGAACGGAGTTTGACTTACCGTCTTGTTGGTTGCCAATTAAATTTTTCGTCGCGCATAGGTAGTCATAATTCTGCATTCTTTATCTAAAGGTGATAGTTCAACTGCTACTGACGGTTTGATACGAATAAGGTGTTTAAATATGCACTAGCCTATTCATTAAAGATATTAAGGTTAAAGCTGGAACTGACTAAACCCATTTAAAAAATAACCTATGGATCTCTCTTTTTCATGCTCGTTTCTTATCAGAAAGAACACGGTAACCTCCCCGGCTATCACCATTTTGGTGGTTTCTGAGACGATTCAGGTATAGATCATTTTTTTTTGCTTCGTTATTCATGAATCATCAACATCGAGGTCATTATAGCTGGAACAGGCTCGAATTAAGAAAATGATGCTAAATCGAGAAATAAAGTATTTCATAGTTGTCGACAGGACATAGAGAGGACGTATGGATACAGATTTTGATATGGCCTTTTCAATGAACCACCCTTTCATTCACCTTAAATGATTTCGGAAATACAAAATTTGGACTGTCGGTCAGGAATTTTAGCCCTCCTCATCCCGTTCCCATTCAGCCATCAGGCTAAGCTGTTAGATGTCTTCCAATTTCATGTACTGTACTTACCACATTCCGAATAGTGTTTGAATCTGAATATTACTAAACCTATTTTATAAATGTGTTTTCAGGAAGGAAGCAGATATCTTCTTCTTATGATGCCAAGTCAGAATCTGTGGGAAGGTGGTTACAACGTAGGATGTACTCCTCCATGGGAAGGAGAACTGGAGTGTTTTCTCGCAGTTTTTCCTAGTGTATGTTCGTATGTGTTGTAGGTGTGGATGTCTGTGATACTGTGTGTGTTCAGTGCTGTATGAAAGAGAAGAAAAAGGGTATCATCTTGGTTCCGGGACGAGAAACGTCAGGTTTTAATAAATCGACGCGGTTCCACCCGGAGAACTCAGATGATACATACAGAGACCGTCGAAGCTTTCGTAATCATAAGAATGAAGGCGTTCGCATACTCTTGCGAAAGATACGGAGGGCCCCATCCGACGGACGAATCACCGTAAACAGTGTCGTATCCCATCACTCCATAAGCACCACGGAGGGGTCTGGGATTTAACTAAGGACTTTGGTACACGATCTGGTGATTAGGAAATGATCATCACCACCTCTCCCACTCTGCCGGTCGAGTCCTGATCGTGGAAATTTCTTCCACCACCGGGACTGGAACCAGCCTACCCCTCGTCCGCGCACAGCACCATCACGGTGCCGCAGCCAACTCAGCCAACGGGGCGGGCAAAAAAGTTATGAGGAATGCAGTTCTTAGGTATTACAAAACAAAAATATTGAATATTGATTGGTTGACAGTGGTTTTGTAGTCTTATTCTTGACTGTTGTAAGTTTTGGAGACTGCTGAAGTGTTCAGATTTGTAACCAGATATTCTATAGACCAGGCAGGGGTGGATCCAGGGGGGGGGGGGGCTAGGGGGCTAGGGGGCTCAAGTATCTAGGTCCACCTGTCCACCTCCGACATTTTGGAGACCTTTTTTTCTTTTCTTTTTTAGCTCTACGGATTTGAAGCCCGAGGGGACTATAAATGCTGCCTTATCCGACTCAAGCCGCCCCCTCCCCCCAAAGCCAAAATCCACTGAAGGCTAGCCCCCTCAACCAAAATCCACTCAAACCAAGCCCCCCCCCCCCCTTCCTCCAAACCAGATTCCATTCAAGCTCCTGGAACTGGACAAGTTTATGTAATACCAGTAATGGCCAAGTCGTTCGTCACACTTTAGTTCTCTATCATGACCTGGCATGGCATCCAGATTTTGACATTCGATCGTTGTAGAAATTCATTTAGCAGCTGGAATAGTTACTTACATTCCGTGTCGAGAAACGCACTAATCTTCTTCCTGCAACTTTCATCAGCTTTCTCAGCGTTGTCCATTCATAAATAAATGAAGTCCTGTTTATTCACAGGTTTCTCCAAAAATGGTCAGGTTACTATATATTCTCGCTCCAGTATTCCACGGCTTTCGTAAGGTTAGATCCTGCGGTTTCACAGGTTCGTCTAAGAGTGAACAAGAAGTAGGTGATCCTGTGTTTGCATTGCTTCACATTCACATGTTTCGTCCTCTACACAGCCCCATTTCTTCAGGTTGTTTTTACATTTAAAGACTCCTGCCCTAAGGCGATTAAGTGTTCTCCTTGTGGTATATCTGAAATTATGTCTCCCAGATAGTTCCTCTATTAGCTCGCGATCACGATCGCTGTAATTCTCGCGCCTGAGTTTTATTTGTCTAGTCTCTGGTGTGGTTGATAGGAATATCGTTCTCTTGAGAAAACTCTTTCTGGACCTCAGTCGTTGGGGTACAGTAGCATGATTATGTAGTGGATATTCCATAACAATCGTCAGCCTATTCGTTTTACTTCCCATTTCTAACTACATCACCGTCATAAAGCCTCAGGTAGCAAATCGAGCATATGGCTCTTTGAATTGAGTCTGTTGGATGTGTAGTTAACGTTCGGGAATGGAATGCGGTAGGACACGGGTTCAATTCCCAGTCCAATCATCCAGATTTATTGTCTTCATTGCTTTCCTGAAATCACTATAGGGCAATACCGCCGCGACTTTATCTAGAAGTTATGGTCGCTCGTCGTTTCTTGCCACCAGTCCTCTCCTGGCTGTCATGGCCTGGACGTAGACCATCCGCTAAGCCCTAGAATAGAAAAGGTATTTAGGATGTAATCAGGGCCAGCGTTAGGGGGCCGGGCCTGCACGGCTGATGGGGTGCTCGATCACCGGCTGTAGGGGCCCCCACTCGAAAAATTGTAGAGCCAATTTGGTCCGGGAGAGGGCCCTAACTGATGAATTCGCCAAGGGCCCCCCAACTGATTACCCAGGGCCCGAAAATCCTAGCGCCGTCCCTGGATGTAATTCTATTAAGGTCTTGCAAATGGGATTTTTTACTTGGTCATGGAAAATACTGATACCACCTTGTACAAGTAAGTTATCTTTATCTTTTTTCTTGGCATTATTTGTCATTCCCATCAACTATATGTCTCAACAAACAAATTCTTGTTGTCAAGCAGCTGGGAGCTGTGCAGCTGGGGTGCGGGCAGGTGTGTTGATAGCGATCTGTGAACCAGAGCTCGCTTCCGGACCGCGTCGCTTTGTGTGGCCCTGTGATTAGCATAGCGGTCCCAGTCAGCGGCATCGAGACGGCCACTTAGCCACCAAACTGGACACTTGTTGAACCTCGACCACGGCTGCTTACGAGCCGTCACATGGCCTTGCATTCCGGAGGCCGCTTGTTCAAATCCAGGTACGACCGAACTGATTTTGCCATGATTTTTTGAAATCATTATATATATAAATATCACTTATAGCTTTACGCCTCCTCGTCGTGAGGTTATCAAAGGAGGGAAGGGACCGGGAGCAAGGAACGGGAAGGCCTTTTGAAGGAAGCATTCCAGCATTCGACTAGAGTGATTTGGGGAAACCATGGAAAACCCAAACCTGGATTCCCGGACGGGGATTCTAACCGGAATGCGAGGCTAGAGAGTTAACCACTCACCCACGGCGCTCGGTGAAATCACTGTAGTTAGACGATAACCCGCCAGTGTGGTTCAGTGCATCGTGGAGGTACAACGGGACTGTGCACGAACCAAAGCCTCCGCATTCCGACCATCCCGACTGCGGTGTTTAGGCTGTCTGCCGCAGTCATCAAGCCAATGCCGGGACGTTCCCCAATCTCCACCTCATAAACTACACAGTTCACAATCAAATATACACTTATCACACCCTGAACATAGTGACGCGTTCACTGACAGTTGGCAACACTTCATTTTCCTCATTAGGGGGCGCCCATTAATTACGTGAGGTATTTTTCAGGAATATCGGACCCCCTCCCTCCCCTCTGGTGAGAGTTCGTGAGATCTGGTCGGCTCCCCCCTCTAAAATGGACTGAGATTTTGACGGAGACCCCCCTCCCCTCCCCTACTAATCGATCTGGCAACATTTTGAGACTTTTTTTTAGGTTATAATCTCTCCCCCTCCCCCAAAGATCAGTTTTTGGACCAAATTCCTCCCCTAATGTCGACTTTTGTCGACTTTTATTATTATTTTTTTTTCTTATCTCTACAATGCTACAAGAATTTCGAAAACTCGCGTGAGATTTCCGTTGACCCACCCCTCCCTTTCACCCTTGGTGAGATTTCGAGAGATTTAGCCGGATTACCCCCCTCCCCCTCCCTATTTCATCTGACGTCATTAATGGACGCCCCTTAGTATTTAGTAAGACCTCGTAGTAGGTACAAAATGTTTGACGTCAGCAAGTGCATGTGGCCGTAAAACTATTGCTCCAAATCCCACCATGTCAACGATGAGTGAAACTCATCGAAGGCAGTCGACCCCAAATGTTTTTAAAAGGTGGCGAAGAAAAAGATGATGACGATAAAGAAGACTCTAATTAGATGTCAGAATGACTCCTTTAAAAACCGTGAGAAGATTTCTTTCTGTTTCATGGCCAAAGCCCTTTCCCGCTTCGAAGTCGACGAGATAGCAAGCTATAATAAAACATACTTCTCTTTTTAACCCGAACTGACATAAATATTTTATTTATTACTTAATCAGTACACAAGGTTATCATCAAACAGAGGTTCCGTGTCACAGTTATCATCATTGTATCTCTGAATTCCCACACTTTGCAAGAAACTGCAGTACTTTGCCATATGAGGCGATATAACGAGGAGAAGTTGTTGTCTTGAAAAACTCTCTCTCCATAAACGAAATGTTATCCATGTAATTTTTCTCTTGCTGTTGGCAAATATACAGTACTGTGTTCCCCATCAGCCATGTTACAGTATTTTGTTTCTGTGCCAGTCGACGAACCTTATCCGGCCTAATGATTTCCTGTATTCAGATCCTATTTACTGTAGTACCATCCACTTGTGCCAATTTTGATCTAAGCCATATGCAAATAAGTTGTGCTTCGCCACACGATAAGCAGTATTTAAGGCTGTCTGTATTGCCGTATCTGTGACATCTGTCGGTCACCGTGAGATGTATTTGGAATAGTTTTTCATTTGTTGGTATCAGTTCGTTAATTACTTTGTACCAAAAAGACATTACCTCAGATGGAAGGAGTGTACAAAAAACTGTTCGCCACACACGAGGCCAATTAGTGTTCGGATATTTTAATTCAATATTATTTCTTCCGACATTTGATACAAGTTTCTTGTAAATATACTTTGTGGTATTTGGGGGAGATAAATTACAATTCGTCGGGAAGTAACTTTTTTCTAAGAAATAAACCTTGAAATGATGTAAATTTCTCCCTATGTTTTCTAAGTGTTTTCTAGTGCTTTCGAACTTTGTGGTTTGTAATGCCTTAAAACAGTGGATGTTAAACTGGATTCATCAAAGTTTTTCAATTTATCTATTGCATGTACTAGTATCAGCAGAGCCTTGCATCTAGCATTCATGTTGATGACATTCAAACCTCCCTTATGTTGAAAGTATAAGCTATTATTTTCCACAAAGCTTCCATAATTTTTGGCTCACAAACAGCGCTAAACTATTAAAATCAGAAAAACTCGAAGCGTGTTCATATAATTTTCATTTCGAATGAGCAACGCTAAAAAACTGGCAATGTTACAAACGCTACCGCCTTACGTGTCAGCCTAATAAGATTATATCGATAACTGAATCTGTACTCTGCGAATCAGATAATTAATCTCTCTTCAGTCAATTCCAATCACTAACGGAAAAATGGAAATAGGGATACATATAGGCATCAGGTAATCTTATTTCTCCTTTTCTGTCTCTCCTGCCATTGCGACCGAAATTCATTGGTAGCCGATGTGTTTCTCCGCAATTGTAAGTCAAATTGGTATCTCGCATGCTTTCGAATAATTTCATTCGGAAACGTCATCGAACTTCTAAAAATCCTACCCCAATTTCTACACCAAATCACTGAAACTTTCGTGAGGGCTATGGCACGCAGTTGTAAAACGAATGTCCCATCTCTCTTTTAATAATCAATTCCAGTTCGAAACTCATACCAAATAACAAAACATAAAACGTCCAACAATTTATACGCTATATCCTTTATTTGTGAAAGAAAATCCATATAACTAATTTATGTGTAACGACGGTGAAATATAAGGCAACAAATGTTGATAATCCCGGGAGGGGATGGAGGTTTTTTTTTGTGGCTTACGTACTTTTTTTTATCTGTTGCGTAGTCGCAACGTTATAAAGTAAAGAAGGCGTTTCAGAGGAGAAATTTTTTAAGCTGTTCCGTCATTTTGATGTGAACTAAAACCCCAGCACCAACACGATTACATGATAAAATCTCACAAGAATTACATTAAAGATACTCGCAAGTAACCTTATCCTTGTAATTTATCCTTGCCAACAGGCAGAATGCTGAAAGCCTTTTGAGCTACCTTTTAGCTGCTTGATACATAGAAGCATCCCGCGGTGATATCATCTACGGCTTCCCTCTCGTCTGAAAGCGATTAGCGTTGTCAATGTGACCCTTTAGCAAGGTGAAAGAAGGCTGCAACCGCAGGTAGCAGTGATGGCTATCGGAGTGAGTGCTGGAGATCATCTCATAAATCGACGAATAAAAAGGAAACTGATACTTTGTGTGAGAGCAGGGACTCTTTATGTTACCTTACGTCTATTCAAAAGTGATAGAACCAAGATACGTGAAATCACATTGGATGCTTCTTGATGATAGAACCAACAGAACTGGCTACATTCTACTTGTATCCAGAAGCGAGCCTATGTTCTAGATAGGCACTCCGAACAGCTCCGATGTATTAGATTTTGTCTTTCAGCATCTGTTAGTGTACCGTGGTAAAGAGTGTGAGCATCAGTATGAGAGCGGCAATGACATTTTCATACATGTACCGTGACATTATGTTTCGGCAGATAACTGTTCTATCCTTTTTAGTGTGAAAATTCGTCTGCACCGGTGGATAGAGAGAAGTAGTTGGTCCATCGATCAGTAGTGATGGATGCACATGGTAGATCTCTATAGAACTATTGAGCTATCTGTCAAAATATTTTTTATATTATTACTATTATTTTACCACACCTTTAACGTTATTAGAGCTACTCATGAACTTGAAACTAAGAAAATAATTCTCGTTGTTAAAAAGAGCTGTATGTAAACATAGTAATGCTAAAATGGGCCATGATAATAGCACAGTATTTATTTATTTGTCTCCTACTAGATAATTCTTATAAATATGCACTACGAAGATAGCTTTGTTATTTTTAAGATCATAATAAGAGAAAATATAGAACTTTTCTTTCAGAAAACATAAGGTGAAAGATTGGCGTCCGATTCTTTAACATTTTTGTCAGTGTTTACAAAAATCGCTGCTTGAAACATTTAGTTGGTAACTTAATATGTACACTGAAACTTTGTAGCATGTTTCGAGGTAATATATAAATAATTAAAGTGCAATAAGGTTGTAACTTTTCACAACAGTAAACAGAGGGTTGATGTGTTTTAATACTGAGCACTTTGAGAAAATACGACACCCAGTACAATGTGTGTTCCTTTCATGCAAAGGCAAGATGTGAAGAGTTCATGCAAGAAATAAAAATAAGGAAAAACAGATTTCATAATTTTATAATCAGCACGTCGGCGAGTTAATTTCACTTAGATACTGACCGAACTGAATAAACCGAACAATATTCCTTCTCAAGTATAGAAGGATAGGAATTAAGTTGTGTGGTGATTATTATATAAGTGTTTTTAATTACTTTACTATCTGAGTTGGCGATTATGGAGAAAATATTTTGTGCACTGCTTATACTTTGAGATTTCAAAGGAGTTTAACTTCCGGTCTGCTAGTCAATTGCTTTTATCAATTTCTGCATAGTTTTCGGGTGAAAATTGTTACTTCTGTATTAACGAACGTATTTATAATAAATTTTTCATTTAGCTGTTTAATTTAGATACCAAGTTGTGCTTATATTTGAGTTTTTATTTTTAGATCATCAAAGAACATTTATCTGCCTAATGTAAATATTGCGAAAACTTGCTTCCTCGAGATTCGGCAAATGCCCAAGCATTATGAACTGCAGTGCTTTCGCTCTTCTACTGACCAGCTGAGAACAACTGGTCAGCTCGGATCAGCAGTTCCCATGATAGGAAGGTGAAGCCAGAAAGCTCGAACCAACTAAAGTTATTTTTCTACTAATCTTCGTTAAACTTCCTGAATTATTGTTAACTGTGAGCGAAGATCTTGTAAACGTTCCTCAGTTACGGTTGGCCTCTAGGAAACCTAAAAAAATACCAACCTGAAACTGCGGCAGAAGGATATATATTTGATAACATTAAATTCTAATATATAGCTCATTAGACTTAAAGAGGCTACATCCAGAAAAAAGGATCGATATAGCTGCAATAATAAAATAATAATAGTAATATCCCTTATTCTTTTTTCTGGTGACAAAAGCAAATCTGCATAATCCATGCGCAAGTGTGGACTCAGTAGCATGCCATTGTGCTGCACATGTCCTAATACACTATCAACTAACTGCATATCAAGCTGTGGAAAGGTTAGGGATTTTACTGTAATTCTAGATTTATATTTTGTTTGCAAAGTACCCACCGTTGCCCGGGATGGTTGTGGCTGATTTACAGCTATAGAGCAGTTAGTCACCCGGTGAAAATTATATGAACCAGGATTCATCAAAATCACCCCAGCTGTTTCCAGCCCCATCCTCCCGTCCCCTTCTACTTTAGGACTGACTTATGGCTAAGAAATATCAACAAAATTTTTCAGTCCTTCGAATCAAAATAAATGTACGTTTCTTCTTCTTCCATCGTTGTGCCCAACTCAGGAGCGCGAGTGAACTTATTTAGCAGATGTGTTTTTCTTCTGTTCCCAAAACCTCTTCATCCTTTCGCTGTGTTCTTTTCTTCGTTCTTCTGTCCACGTGTTCCTTCTTCTGATATACTGGCTGTTGGCAAACTGGTGATTGTTGACCATGCTACTAAATCGGCATCTGTCCTGTATGATGTCGTCTGTTATTCCTATTTCCCGGAGATCCTTTTCAATTTCAATTAGCCAGTTGTTTTTAATTTTCGTTGAAAGGGTTAGATTTAGAATTCTTTTTGTTAGTCTGTTATTACTCATTCTGATAATATGGCCGTAGAATTTAATTCGTCTTTTCCTGAATTTGTCTGAAATTTTTTCCGAATGCTGATACAGTTCGTTTGATTTCCTTTTCATCTAAATTCCTCCGGTACAAACAGGGCCAAAGATTTTTCTTAAAATGTTCTTTTCTTGCTTTTCAATATCTTTAATCAATGATCTTCCTCCAATAATCAAGGTTTCTGATGCGTATAATGCCTCCGGTTTGATTACAGTGTTATAGTGTCTTAAATTGGCATTTCGGGATATTGACTTTTTGTTGTATCTATTCCAGGTGATTCTGTAGGCTTCTTGTAATTTAGTTATTCTCTCCCTGTTTGCTTCACGATTTAATCCTGCAGGTTGAATAATTTCTCCTAGATATCTGAATTTAACTACTTGAGAGATATTGCCAAATCGCGTTTTTAAGGGTTGTCCATCTTGGTACCGTGAAGATCCTTCCATATATTGGGTTTTAGCATATGATATTTTGAGACCACATTTAGCTGCAATTTCATGCAGTTTTTCAAGTGCGTAGACTGCCTCTTGCTCGTTGTTGGAGAGAATTGCCAGATCATCTGCAAAGGCCAAACACCGCAAGTGAAGTTTATTTCTGAGTAGCATGCCAATGGTTATTCCTTTTACTTCATTCTCCCAGGTTTTTATTAGTGTCCATATCAAGATTGAATAAAAGAGGTGATAGTCCATCTCCTTGTCGAACTCCTGTGCCAATTTTAAAAGGTTCCGACACCTCTCCTAAGAACCTTACTTTTGAAATGGTATCCGTTAATGTCTGTTTGATTAATTCTCTGGTTTTTCTGTCTACTTTGTATTCTTCTAGCGTCTTAAAAAGTGTTTGTCTGTCAACAGAGTCATAAGCTTTTTTAAAGTGTACAAAGGTGATTACTGTTTGTCGGTTTTTACAGATTTGTAAGATGGTTTTGAGATTTAAAATTTGTTCTGCACATGACCTGCCTTTTCTAAATCCTGCCTGATACTCGCCAATAAGATGATCAATTTGTGTTTCAAGTCTCATGAGAAGTGCCTTGGATAGTATTTTGTAAGTAATTGGTAACAAGGAAATTCCTCTGTAGTTATTAATTTCAGTTTTATCCCCTTTTTTGTGAAGTGGGTGAATTAGTGCACATTTCCAGTCTTCAGGGATTTTTTCTTTGACCCAGATGTCTTTAATAATCATATGAATTTTTTGAGCAAGACTCATACCACCTATTTTCCACATTTCAGCAATTATGCCATCTTCCCCTGGGGCCTTGTTATTTTTAAGTCCTCGGATTATTTGTTGGATTTCTTTTAAAGTGGGAGGTTCTGAATCTGGATTTGGAGTGGATTTTTCAAAAGTAAGCTGTCCTTTAGGGTTTTCACAATTTAGAAGGCCTCTGAAGTAATTTGCTAGGAGCTTACAATTTTCCATATTATTTGTTTCTAGAGTTCCATCTGGACGTTTGAAACAGAGGCTAGGTGCCTGGTATTTTGACAATTCTTCCTTGAATGTTCTGTAGAAGTTCCTTGTGTTGTTTTTCTTAAACTCTTGATCAATTTCTGCTAGTTTCTGTCTATCATACATACGTTTCTCTAATCTAATGGTTTTTGAAGTTTGTTTCTATGCATTAATGAATTCCTGCCAATTTTGAATGGTTTTGTGGGAACTCCAATTTCGCCAGGCTTTAATTCTAAGTTCAATAGCCTTATCATAGGTTTCACTCTACCACCTATGTTTGCGTTTTCTGGGAGGTGAGCCGATGCTTTGAGCAGCTTTGAGGAGTGCGTCTTTAAGTTCTGGCCAATTGGTAGCATGTTGGCTGGATATATTGGCAAGAAAAGTTTCAGATTCTTGTTCCAAGAATTCAGGGTTGATTCGCGTATGTTGTCGTATTCTGGGTTGGACTCTATTTGGTTGAAATTTTACTTTAATTAGAGACAAATGGTGATCAGAGTCAATTAATCCTTTTTTTACCTTAACGTTCATAATTTCCTTCTGATTTTTCTTGGAGATGGCAACATGATCTAGTTGAAATTCTCCTAAATGATAATTTGGTGATCTCCAGGTTTTTTTCTTGTGTGGAAGTGCCAGAAAATGAGTTGACTTTAATTTTAAATCAAAATTGTCACAGAAGGCAATTAGTCGCTCTCCATTTTTATTGGTTCTTTTGTGTGCAGGATAGAGTCCTACAGTGGCTCTGAATTTCTTTTCTCTGCCAATCTGCGCATTGAAGTCTCCCATCAGAATTTTAATATGATGCAGCGGAATTTCGTTTGCCGTTTCTTCTAATAGTTCCCAGAAGTCCTCCACTTTTTGCGGATCTTTTTGATTATAGTTGTTTGTAGGTGCATGTGCATTTATTATTGAATACATATATATATATATATATATATATATATATATATATATATATATATATATATATATATATATATATATTTGTAAACATAAATTTGTAATGTTACAGACATTGAATGGCAGCAAAAAAGAACGCATGGGGGAAAACATTTTGTGGATCGAACTATCGTCCACCTGCACAGGAATATGATGACTCAAAATGCGCGGCGGTTTTTTCACTAATAAATTAAAGAGTTTTTAAAAATAAAATTAAAAAATAGAAACATTTCTGTTTCTCATACGCTATGACCCATTACAACGAACGGCTTTACAGTGAGATCGCTGAGGTGTCATACTCATTCCATGGCAACTGAAGACGTCTGCTTGTGAATTTAATGAAAAACCCGAAATATAACATTATAAAATTTTAAGGTTAGGAATAAATTTTAATTTCAAGCTCCGGAACAATTCATTTTTTCGGGATGAAAAGTGCCCTTTGTTATAATTCAGAGTATATTTTAACTCTGATCTAAATTTTCTTAAAATCCATTGAGCCATTACGACGTGTTTTGTGTAACAAAGATCCAACCATCCAACCTTTCACATTTATAATATTACTAGCCTATTCCGCGAATTTCAGTTTTAATCCTCGTCCAGTCCACATAGATCGCGATCAATCAGGAACTATCTTCATTCAAACGAAGTATTATGGCGCTCATGAAAGTAAATTATTGCTTATAAAACTTAAATTATACTTGTGCTCTCTGCTGTAATATCAAATGTCAGATGCCATTCTGACCCAGGTTAAATTTCAATTTAATCAAAACTTCTGCTAACATTGCTGCCCAAAAATTAAACAATTTATCTTATATATTTTTGGGTTAAGATTTTATCGAAAACATCTGATTAAATTAAAATAAAGAAAAAAACCTAATAATGTTAATATTTATTTTTGAAGGCAATACATACTTTTGTTTCACTGTTTTAGTAATTAATTCCTGTACTGACGCTTAACTAAATAGAAATGTCATTAAACAAAGCTCATCACGTGTACTATGTAGTCTTTGGTCGTTGTTTGTTCTGCAGCGGAGACGAGAAGCTTGACGTCAGAGTGTGACAGACATTGCTACATCGTGACCAACATTAGCGTTTTATTAGAACGATAGGATACTTCGTATTTTTGTCTTTATTATTTATGCATATTTCTTCTAGGTATTTGTATTGTATTCTGTTTGGACATTATTTTTTTTCTAGACTTTTATCGCTATTCACATAATACGATAAATAAATAAATTCATCAAAAGCGAGTTGCCCTAGCATGCTAAACGTTTTTTTCTTAAATTGAGTCCGCTAGAAAAATGTTTTATAAAACTTTAATAAAAAATTATGGCGGTGGTCAGAACTTTAGAACATTTGAAAAAAGCATTTTCAGTACGTTCTATAACCACATTTATTAAATTCTCACCTTTTTGTCGAGAACAATTATCTGTTGAAGACTAAAATTTGTTAAAAAACACTCATTTAATTTTATGCGAAAATCCTCAGAGTATTTAGGAAACTAGTTGGCACCGTAAATTTTAAAACAATTTTTTGGTCGGTATTTTTAGAAATAAATAAAGGATATATATTTTTTTACCAAAATTTCGCACAAATCGCGGAATAACAATAAAAAAATCTGAGTCGATGCGTTGCCAGCATTCGTTTAATACCCATGAAGTTTATCTAAAATAAAACAAAAAAAATCCTTCAGCCTCACACAAAACACTGTACAATTATTTAATCACCAAGGTACCTCTAAATTTCATATTTTTATTATATTTATGATAGTAAGAACTAAAATAGTACACCGTCACGAATTTATAAGTTAAAGGTTTCAGAAGTTATGAGACTATGAAGACGGACAAATAAGCTATTCCACCTTTCATTCAGAAATTACGGAATCCTAAAAGCATCTTTCAGTAACTCTGAAGTAATTCTGACTTCTCGAAATTTTTTAAGGATCTGAGCGAAACAAGTAAAGTTTACATACTGTTTATGTTGAACGCACGGTTATATAGATTTAGTAGTGTCAATGTAAGTTTTAAATTAAACACAGTCTTTTTCGATGCCTGACTGGGTAACGAATTCTCATTTTTAAGTTAAGTGATTCAGTCAGCTCTTCGACTTAGAATGCTTAGTTTCTTTCCCAGAGATATGAGATATTTATATTTTAAAGTTATAATTTTACTTATTCTTGGGAACGATAATCTATACGCCATTAAACGACAGGATATAATAGCATTAGTGGTGTTGTTGTCAGCAATTCAGTACGCGTCGATGCATGGTTCTTAACGCATATGAATGTGTTATTTTAATCACTCACAGCACAAATTTCTTTAAAAATAAATAATTGCGCTATTAATGTAGAAACAAATTCGAACGTACTGCCAGCGTTTTCATTGGCTAAAATACTATGAAGGACCGATGTATTTATGTCATCCATTATCAAACGTTGTCTGAAAGGTTGCTTTACTGTAAGTTTATCCGCCAAGTAGTTATGTTAAGGATGAGAGAGAAATATTATGCTTCCGCTCTCTGGAAAAACCTTTGTGTTTGATTCTTGTTTGGGATCTTGCAAACTGCTTTGTTTAGGGCACAATACAAGGGTAATCCGGTGTTGAGTGAGGCGGTTTGTGTTGTCACAGCTGTTGGTGCACACAGTTAGCCCCTTAATAGCCCGCCAGTTACCCGCCCGCCCTTCCCTACCAGGATTACGAATTTAAATGCAATTAGAAGCCTGGCTGATACAGTCGCATATAGCATGAGATATTCCACCTCAGAAACAAATGTCAGCCAATGGGTTTTATTATTTTGCATTGGATCATTCTACTTGGTATAATTTTCCTCCTAACTTTTACTTGCCACTATCATATATATTATTTCTATAAGGTATTTTTTTGTCACAAGCCTGTATCTTCCTTCATACTTACCCGAAATCAATGAATGAGGTGTCATTTTAAAGCTTATGGTCTCTACTTTGGTCACATCATATTTTAAGAAATGAAGTTTTCGGAATTCGACCCTTAAAGGGCAAAAATGTCAATTTTCCTAAAATGCTGTTTTCTGTGTTTCAAATCATTTATCTCCTTGGATACCTATCTGAAATCGTTTAATGAAGTATCATTTTAAAGATTAAGATCTCCGCTTTAGTGAAGTGATATATTAAAATAGAAATTTTTCGGAATTCGACCCTTAAAGGGAAAAAGGATCAATATTTTTGCAATTCGTTTTTGTGTCACGAGCGATTTATCTCCCTTAATGTCTAACCGGTATAGATAAATGAGGTTTCATATTAATGACCAAAGTCTCCGCCGTGGTAACGCTATATTTTAAGAAAGGAATTTTTCGTAATTCGACCCTTAAAGGGAAAAAAATATAATTTTTCTAAAATGCGTTTTTTGTATCTCGAGCCATTTATCTCCCTGGATCTCTAATCAAAATCGATAAATGAAGTAGAATTATATGGAGTAATGTCTCAGCTTTGTGAAATTATATTTTAGGAAAGAATGTTTTTGAAATTCAGCCCTTAAAGGGAAAAGGTATAAATTTTACTAAAACGCATTTTTGTGTCACGAGCGATTTATCTCCCTTAATATCTTACCGATATAGATAAATGAGGTATCATATTAAAGAATAAGGTTTCCCCCATGGTAAAATTATATTTTAAGAAAGGAGTTTTTCGTAATTTGACCTTAAACGGTAAAAATATCAATATTTCTAAAGTACGTTTTATGTCTTTCGAGCCTTTTATCTCCCTGGGTTTCTAACCAAAATCGATAAATGAAGTAGGAGTATGAAGAGCAACCTCACTTTTCATCACATTTTTTCGCGAAATTTTCGCACGGGTCGTCTAGTATTACTGAAATATCTATGTAAATACTGCAGGGCGCCTGCATTTGAAGATTCACAGAATTCTTTTATATTATTCATCAAAACATGTTCGCTTGAGAGTACTGTCTCCTCAGCAGTGATTGTGCACAAACATGTCGATTGGTAATTCAATTTCTTTAATGATATTTCTATTGATTCTCAAACTAGCATATGCTGAATTGTACCTCGACGCACTGTATGACATTTTAGTCATTGAATTCCTAGCACACATAACTAAATACGGGATTCCTCTCATTTAAATTTGTAATGGTTAGAAAAATAATATGTTTTCATATCCTAAGGATGTCACTAATATGGATGAATAACGAAATAATGTCTTACATTTCACAGAGTTATAGTAATACTCATTTATTATTGGTACTCAACGGATATCTGTCATAACTATGATGGTTCGCAAGTAAAAACTGCTTTTACTAATAACCTGTTAACAACAAATATAATATCCATCCTTGGACTCTGCCAAAATATAGTCATTCGACACTGAACTATTGACAAAACCGGCATTAAACACATCTTTCTCAAGAGTGCACTGTTCTCTGCAGAGCCAAAGATACTGTTACTTAATTATACATCTCACACATCTTGAATAATAAACAGCTGACGTTACAATATTAGTTACATGAGTGTAGGGTAGTAAATGATTGGTAGTAGTGAGATGTCACAACTAAAAAATATTCTTCTTCATGAGATGTCTCATTATTGTTGTCTAAGAAGAAAGGATGTCTTCATTCAAAGTTATTTTCTTTGTCGATTTCTATTATATATAAAATAGTTATCTGCTCTACTTAGTTGTTAATACGCAGTTATTTGAAAATAAATGCGCAGTAATCTGACTCTAAAATTGTCTGGAACCATTTAAAACTATTTTTGTGCCTCTGGTGAATTATTTGAGAATTTCTTTGTTTCCTTTTTCTTTTTTACTGTGTTGTATAGCTGATTCAGGTGATTTTTTTTAATTTCTAGGTCGTATTCATGTTTTATGTTGAATTTTCATTGATTATTTTAGATGCGTTAAGAGATTTTCAGTTTCCATTCTAGCATTAATAAATATGTTTAATCATCCTGACAGTCTCATCCACGCTTTTATATCAACTATTTTCCAGTTCTGTTATTGTACTGAAATAATGATGCCATTTTTAGATCTTCTATCTCTTTTTTCATAAGCTTTTCAATTATTTAATGCTTCTTGCTTTGCGTAGGCATATATGATTCTAGAGCAACCTACTTTAGATTAATATGACAGTAAACATTTTCACACTACATTTACCACTGATTTAAAATTCTTTTATCTTAAGTTTTCAGGGAGAATGCCAAATCAAAGTATGGATCACATTCAACTTGCCCCAATGGATAAGTTATTTCTAATTCTAAGTCACAATAACAGACAAAATTCTAAACAGAAACTCCTTCTTCACTTCTACTTAAACAATTAAAATTTCTACTTATTGAGCTCAATACTTACAAAGTATATTAGATAAAAGTGTTTTTAGACACGTCAGTGTGGCTCCGCCCGTTAAGGCGTTATCACTCTGAATTGGGAAGATACAAGGGCACCAGGTTCAAGTCCTAGACTCCGCCGTTTTGATAATGGTTTTTAGAAGTTTTCAACGGTTACCTTGGTGAATGGTAAGACGGTTCCCAATCCCAGCCTCATAAACTACACGTTACACAAACAAACATAGCCTTATCATATATATATATATAAGTTTGGAGAATTTCAGGCAGATGGCAGCACTTTAGCTTCTCCATTGCTTCAGGGTCTGACAATACCTGGTTATAATTACGTATTGGATAAATTGGTCAAATTCTTAATTTTGAAAATCAAGGCTTTGCATAATCTGATATGGTCATTTGAAAATAATGTTAATTAATTGTTTTTAGTGGTTGTTGTTTAAAGGTATGGTCAAAAACGGAAAACTTTGACGGTTACTCTACTGTTTACTCTAAATTAAATTTAAAAGTGATCTTATATTTAAGGAACTATAAACATCGACAGCCTACAATTTTGTATAGAATTTCTTTTTTTATTTCTTAGACTAACTCCCACCCCCTCTCCTTTTATTTCCATGAAGCCGCCCAACATAATTTTAAGCACGACATACGGCTTTGGGTTCAGGAACAATATAATAGGAACAAATATGAAGTCTCCAACTTATTCCGGACAGACAGCGGAGCGTTAAAAATAGGACTGGGTACGGAACTGTAACAAAGGAGGCACTACCATAAATATTTTACACCCTGGCATCCTCTACGTCGTCCTAAGTTTGTATCAGAAACCGATGAAGTCAGTAAACGCGGTCACCAAATCGTCATGTATACTTAAAACAGCACAGAAGCACATCCTTAAATATATTCTAAAACTTCATAGTTTTTGATAGTATTTTAATTTTATTTAGTAAGTACAAGCGTATCTTTTATCTGACGTTAAATTAAAAATTGTGTTTGCTAAGGCAGGAACGTTCACCCGTCAGTGTAATTCAGTACGCTAAAGCGCCGCACACTCATCGGGTAGATACAACGGGCCGGGCACGAGCCCGTGCTCACGTTTACCGATCATCCTGACTGCGGTTTTTGGCGTTTTTACGCAGCCATCAAGACAAATGCGGGAACAGTCTCCATTGGGATCCGTATCGTAAGGGATTGATTGATACTTTAGAAAAAGTTCAGAGGAGAGCCGCTCGATTCGTGACCGCTAGTTACAGTCCTTATGTAAGTGTCACAGAGCTGATACGTGGGTTAGGCTGGGATTGTTTGGCGGAGTGACGACGTCGTTTTCGTTTGAATTTGTTGGAGAATATGCTAAAATCTTTAATTTACGAGTGCAATGTAATACTTCTTCCGCCAACCTATTTAGGTCGCAATGACGGGAGGGATAAGATTCGAGAAATAAGATGCCGTACTGATACATTTATGTATTCTTTCTTTCCTCGTTCTGTTCGGGATTGGAATGCACTGAAGTAGGATTGGTGCTTAGCATCCTCTGCCGCCCACAGTAATTGTGAATTACAGGGTATAGATGTAGACTCTCCGCCTCATAAGCTACATATTTCACAAACAAAAAATACGCTTATCTCACACACATATAGTTAAACGCTTCACTGACAGATGACGACACTTCACTTCCTCCTATTAGTACATAGGAATAATATACATGACGTCAGCAAGGACAAGCGGTCGTAAAACCACAGCTTCAAATTTGAGCATGCTAACGCTGAGTAGAATTCAATAAATGCAGCCGACACCAAAATGTTGGGAAAAAGTGATGAGGAAGATGGCAGGAGCTTTCACGAGTTTAGAAATCCAGTTACAGAGTACTTTACAAGCTGTACTGTCTCAACATTAGCTGCGTTTCTGGAAAGGTTGAGAAGGAAGTGGCAACCAGCGAATCGGGAACATGAGAAGCAGAAATAATGGTCGCAGCGAGCTCGCTTCCTGATCGCCGTCGGGTCGGCACAATGGAGACGCGTAATTGCACCGGTAGACAGGCCTCACAATGTGTCCGCCACATTGTTTCAGCCGCTCCTTGTCTGTTGACAATGGGCTTAGCCTTCGTGAACCTGCCGTACAAAAGGCGGACACCTCGCGCCGACTAACTACTGCAATTACCACCCAGCGGTCGATAGCAACCTCGGCGGGAAAGCGCGATTATTTCCTGCCGGGACAGATATATCGCTGGCATAGATTTACATTCTGTGCTAACAACAATCATATATATTATTTCTAAAAGGTATTTTCTATGACAAGCCACTTTACTTCGTTCATACCTAACCAAAATCGATAAATGAGGTGTCATTTTGAAGATTATGATCCCTGCTTTGGTAACATTATAGCCTACATTAAGAAAGGAATTTGTCAGAATTCAACCCGTAAAGGGCAAAAGTATTAACTATCAAGGTCACGCGTATGAGACAGTTCAAAGCCAAGCCGCTAGACTTCACCGCTGTCGATTAGGACTGATCGCGTTACCGCTAGATAACAGCATCACACACTACAAAGATATTGATAAACAGTGTGTGTTTTCTTCGGTTTAGTTCTATTCCTGTTCGCTATTCATCGTATATTATTTGTTAAATTTTGACACTGGTCATCTAGTCAGTAATGTTATGCAGATTAGTTGCTCTGCGAACTAGAATATACGAGGTGCATTCAAGTTCTAAGGCCTCCGATTTTTTTTCTAACTAACTACTCACCCGAAAACTATGTAACTGGTGTTACTTCTTGTCGTAATCTCCCTGCAGACCTACAAATTTTCACAATGTCGACGGCATGATTCCATGGCCGTGGCGAAGGCTTCTTTAGGAGTCTGTTTTGACTGCTGGAAACTCGCTGAAGCAATAGCAGCACGGCTGGTGAATGTGCGGACACGGAGAGTGTCCTTCATTGTTGGAAACAGCCAAAAGTCACTAGGAGCCAGGTCAGGTGAGTAGGGAGCATGACAAATCACTTCAAAGTTGTTTCCACGAAGAAACTGTTGCGTAACGTTAGTCGGATGTGTGGGTGCGTTGTGGTCCGTCAGCATTCGTGGCACCCACCTTGAGGACACTTTTCGCATTTTCAGGTCATGCAGGATTGTGTGTACAGAACCCACGGAAATGCTAACACTGGAGGCCATCTGTTCAACAGTCATTCGGCGATCCTCCAAAACAAGTCTCTCCACTTGCTCGATCATGTTGTCACACCGGCTTGTGCGAGGCCGAGGTTGTTTTGGTTTGTTGTCACATGATGTTCTGCCTTCATTAAACTGTCGCACCCACGAACGCACTTTCGACACATCCATAACTCGATCACCACATGTCTCCTTCAACTGTCGATGAATTTCAGTTGGTGTCACACCACGCAAATTCATAAAACGAATGATTGCACGCTTTTCAAGTAAGGAAAATGTTGCCAATTTAAGTATCTAAAACAGTTCTCATTCTCGAAGCTGCAACTAGAGTTCCAAATGTCGTACAGTTCTGCCATCTCTGTCACGTATTAACATCAAGTGCACACTTATTTTAAAACAAAGCACATGTTTCTATATCTTTCCAGTCTGGACAAAAAATATCGGAGGCCTTAGAACTTGAATGCACCTCGTATCTTCAGAGTAGATTTTTTTTATTGCGTCGTGTTTTTCATCATTTAAGCTGAGAGAAGATGGGCTGAAACGAACGGGAAGGAAATCGGCCATGGCCTTTTGAAGGAACCGTCCAACCATTCGCTTTGTGTGATTTCGAGAAACTATGAAAAACCGAAATCTGGATGACCGGACCGGGATTTGAACCCACGTACTCCCGAATGGCAGGCACAAGCGATACCGCTCACTCACCACGTTTGGTTCACGCAATTAGAGTTCTTGGTTCCGTACTCTAACGGCGTTAATAGATATCTCGTAACTGGTAGGTTACCAGGTATTCTTTTGGCGCAAAAACCATTGTATGATACGTTTTCAGATTAGGTAGTGTGGACTCCACCCCACGGTTGACATCGCCGAGTTTGTCGTACGCATGGCTAGTGCAATAGTTCAGTTCCAATAAAAATCATGATACGTATATTAAATCGAAATGCGGTCTGACTTAAGAGCACTTTCAGTAAAATGCTATTGATCTTTTCAAAGTAACCACAAAATAAATATATTTTGTTTTGTTTGTTTTTTACTTCGCAACTCAGGAACTATCGACATCATTTTGAGCAACTCCCAACCACTGGTCGGATCTGAATGGAAAAAAAAAGCCTTTCCAATGTTTCCTGTCCATCCACCATCTCCCTTCTTCTTCTGTTACCCATTTTCTCCTCATTCCTTAATACGCTTCTTAATACCTTTCACCCGTCTGTCCTTTCGGCCTCTTCCTTTATTTTTTCATTCCTCATTCTGTCCGTTATCGTTACACCTACCGATCTGAAAATTTATTTACTTAGATTGTATTCTCCTTTTGTCCCTCTCCTTGATCACACGTTTGCAAGACATACGTCAAAATTGGCACAAAATACGTCTTATAGAGATCTTCCTAACTCTTTTGCGGCACATCACCACTCATTTATTTTATTCTCGAGATAAAAAATTGAAAACTCTTATTTTTTTTACTTAGGTATCTTTAAAATCAATACCTCAAAGGGTAAGGAAAAAAAAATAGTTGTCGCTCGCTATCGCTATTAAAACAAAGATTGCTCGTACATAATTTGAAATACGACATTCAGTTTTGGGGGAAAAAAATATAACATTTGCAAATTTTTAGCCTCAAACATATTCAGCTTAAGTGCTTGAGTCCTGTGGTAGACGGACAAGCAGGGCTATATGGCTATAGGGCTCTCTAAATTGAGGAGCAAGTTTGAGGAGGATTACTAAAAACGGTCTGAATATTTTATGGAGCCATTTCTGGCTAGTTAAAGTCTGATACAATCACAAATTATCTAATAGGGACATTTAAAAAAGACATTGCAGTTAGTTCGGTAGTGTCGAATTACCGAGCGGCCGTTACCTTATTGCCTCTGCTTGTACGCTTTGCTGGTAGACGGCCCTTAAGGGGCGGCCACTAACCAAACCCCTACCTGGTATGTGCAGTTCAACGCCTCGTATGGGAAGTAGTTATGATCAATGGACTCAGATCGTTCTATCAGACTACCAAGAGAATTCAACTTATAGAAGTACTCCTTTCTTTTAATGTTCCAGTAATGTGGAGGAACAAATCATCTCTCGGACATTGCTGAAGTTTCGAGCGTACTTATTAAAGTTTTTTGAAGGATCACAAGGATTTCCTAAAATCTTTTTTTCACTAATATCACGGCGACAGACGTTATGAACTATACTACATGGTAACGACCATTTCACTTTGGTCGGGTGTATCGGTATTCAATGGAAAAACAAGGATACCGCTGGTATAAATGTATTTCTACCGTACAGTACAATCTTCTTGGTGATTACAGTAACTATTAGATATGACGTTTGTTCCTCAAGATATGACTCTTATTCACTGTTGGATTTCAGTGTCATCAATTTTACTGGAAATGTGCTCCACCACACTGTGAAATGACAGTAGTGTGCAAGATAAACGTATTTTGAATAAAGAGAACTAATCACAATTTCTTTCAGAAAAAAACTTTGAATACTCGTCCATAACCTGGAAACAAAATAAACCACTAGGAAATATTCCCATTCAAACAAATAATCGTAATTACGGGATCTGTATGTCCCAGATCGTGGACGGCGAGGTAGTGGTTGTTGGGTGCGCGGTGCGCCTTTTATGCTGTCAGCAGCGATTAGCGGGCGTATATCTTTCCGAGGTGGCCAGATATCTCTTCCCACGCCGGCCTCATATCCGTATTCATTACGCGCCACTCGCCTCGCATGCTTGTCCAGTTCCTTTGGCGGTTCCCGCACTGTACCTAACAGCTGAAACTCAGTACAGTAGTGCCGAGTCGCTCGCTCGCACCTACACACAAGCGCCTAATTGGTTTTAAGTCTTCGTCGGATCAATTTCAAGCAGGTGCTGGAATAACCAACAATTCCTTTCACTGTACCCGTGGAAAAATTATTACTTTTGTTATAGTTATTGCTTAGCGTCTCATCTACATCAAGGTACCGAGCGTGAGGGTTTAGCGGTTAACGCTCTGGCCTCGCATTATGGAGGATGTGGGTTCGAATCCCCATCCGTGCACTCAGATTTGGGTTTTCCATGGTTTTCCCAAATCACTGCAGGCGAATGCCGGGATGCTCCCTTCATAAGGGCCATGGCCGATTTCCTCCCCGTTCCTTGTCCCCAGCCCACGAACTCGACGTCGTCGACGCGTAAAAAAATCGTCGAGGTCATTAGAGGCGGAAAAAAAAACTGTGGCAAGGAACGGGAAGAAATTTGGTCATGACCTGTTGAAGGAATCATCTCAGCATTGGCGTGAATTGATTTCGTCAAACCATGGAAAACAGAAATCAGGATGACAGCATGGAGATTTGAACCCGCGTCCTCCCGAATGCGAGGGCAGAGTGTTGCTGCTCACCCATCACGCTGTGTTACATCTGGTTGGTAAGCTGCTATATAAGATACTTCGTCAGCGTGGACCATGGTGTTCGCAGTAATGCTTTTGCCTTTTATTTTGCTTCTAGTAGCATAAAATTGTTTAGTGCAACCTTTACCACAAAGTAAATTCCACGATATCGTTACGGTTATTGGAGTGGTAATATTTGATTCTAAAGTGCTATATTACAGAAAACTGAAGAAATAAATAACCAAAGTACGTCGTCTAGAAAATATTAACGATATACAAACGGTAGAGTGTTTATTTGGGTCGTATGGTATTCTTTGATCGGTATTTTTTAAAGGTGTGTTTGTTTGAAATCATTGTGATCTTTGGCGGGTATCTATTCCCTGATCACGTAGAGTCGTGAGATATATTGCAGAATTTAAGCTAAACCACAAGTTTTCAAACAATGAAAACCCCTTCCAAATTTGTTACATAGTTTTTGCTTGATGCCTGGACAAAGGGCAGCCCGCTTACACATTTTAGATAGTTAATCTTATAAGAAGTGACGAAACTTATCAATGTGATAGAACGAAAACTCTCTTTTTAGACTGGTACTGGACATTTCATGCGTTGAAATTCCAATGCGAACATCTATTTTTTTTATTAACTTTTCAGATTAATTTCTTTCATTGTTGATACATTAAAAAAAAGATGCCGAAATCTCTTAGCGGTTCTTGGTTGATTTTGAACTGCTGTGAGCTGACATGTTAACTACAAAAAGCCACCCTCTCGCTTCTCTTCGTAGACCAATGGCAACAGTTTTGACACCAAGTGGTATTCGATTCACAGCTTGGTTGGAGACATCCAGAGTTCCGTGGTTTTCTGAAAACAATTCGGACGATGGTCTCTGATTTAGATTAGGACCTGTTTCGTTTGAGATTCTTAGTTCCACTGTTCATCCCTATTGTTTATAAGACTGATACATACACAATCCCATATAAAGATTTCCGCTGTCAAAGAACCGTGGTTTAACGAACTGTTGATGTAGGAGCAAAAATGTAGAAGCAAATCTAAGTGGTTAATTTGTTCGGTTTCTGCTGGGATAGAACCACATCTGTGCCTGGAAAATACGCATTCCTTGTACAGAGCAAAGTAAATCACAATCACAGAAAACTGCAAAGCGTTGGCAAGTTACTGCACTCCCCTAGGTTTGGCCGTCCTTAATGATATAAATTAACTTATTAGTGGAGGGAACAGTCGAAGGAAAGAACTGTAGAGGTACACAAAGATTAGAATATGTGAAGCAGGTAATTGAAGATGTAGATTGTAACGGGTATGTTGAGGATCTAAAATAAGTAGACGTGTTTCTGAGTGGTATTTCATAAAACAGGATATCCAGAGTTATTCAAATGTTGTATTTCTGCGTGACTAAGATTCTTCGATCTCGTAAGTGGAAGAAACGTTCTGTTATATCTTTAATTCTTTTAGTACTAACACTGATAGCAAAACATTTCTACTTTTTCCCTTACTTCTTTGGATGGAAAGTCCGTTGTCGGATCACTTAACGGGGTCTTTCCTTACACTGTGAATATATTGTTTTTATGGAAATTTGTTGGTAGACCCTATGTTTGCTACTTCGCAGCGTTTTGATAATCGTTTACCACCTCTTTGTCTGGAAGTACATGATTTTTGAAAGCATGTCACATACAGCTTTGTGTCTTGTCCAGTACAAATGTTTCGTTAACCTTACTCATCAATATCTGACGGCACTCCAACTTCCTGCATCACTTTTCATCAATCAATTCTCTTTGCTTCTACATCTTTCTTCACCTTGTCCTTCCATCTTGTTGTTAGTCTTTGAATAGATCTCCAACGCTCATTAACCTTACTTAGGTGATAACTTCACCAAGAATATGTATTTAATTTTTCGAACTGTTTGAAATTTTTTAAATGGTACTGACAGATCTGCATACGTGTTCGAAAATAACTTATTACCTTTATCTGCTGGTAGAGACGCTTAGGTAAAATGCACGAATCTGTAAATAATATATTTTCAACATGCTAATATTTACTACTTTTCTATTTCTTGTCTCGCGCCACTATATACTTTAATCAAGGACCATTGAAAGTAATATTAGGCTCACACTGCCTAGTTGGGAACTCTGTCGGGTACCTGAACAGCAGCTGAAAGCGGATTTCAGGTAGACAACGAGAATAACCCTCTCTGACAGAGTCGGGCCCCCTTTTTGTATCGGCTGTCTCAGCCCCCCTGTCTTCCCCCCACCATGAGGATAAATCAGGTATCCGGGTCACATATTGAAAGGGATGATTTATAAACGATGGTGGGCTAGCGAATCACACGCTGTATTTGTACTGAATCAGCATCGGTGTTCAATAGTGCAAGAGTTATGGCAGCGGCTGTTTAGAATATGTTACACGCACATGAATGTGTTATTACGATACATCATGCAGCCCCTCGGAGGCAATATTTGTGGTGTGACATTGTAGGCCTTGATAATCGATGATTTGGTTGAGATCCGCAGTCAACCTAAAGTCCCTATCAACTCTTCCTTGTGAATGTGGTCATGGGGTTATAAAAGAAAGTTATTTAATAATGACTGGATTTTGTGATTACAAAGTCTTGGTTACATTCTGTTATTGTCCCATTTATTATAAACAATTCTTCATAACCTTTAGTCAAGAATAACAAATTTGTATGTAACTTGTTAATTACAGTGATTAATAAATGTGGAAGGCAGTAAATGATTTGGCGACTGTTCAGTTGATGTTAATATCACGAACACGATGGCTCTAAAAATAGGTTCCGACTTTTATGGAATTTCTTGATTACTACATCCATCTAGAATCTTTTGGACAAAAATGCAGCCTCGGAAATTTTTTTAAGGCCAACAAGGAATAAGTGAAAAACATACTAATTTTCATACTGAGTCGATGGAGTTTTATCTGATGCTTCCCTTCTTCATTTTTAAGAAAAATGTAAGGTTCTATAATATTCTCTGATCCCGTCTGCTGTAAAAAAAATTTCCCAAAATTGTTTGTCTCAAAATAAATGTATCGGCATGTCATGATTGCTGCTCAACTCGAATTTAGGGTATTATAACAATTTAAATTCTACGAAAATTGTCTTGTTTCTCGTTCTCGGATTTGAGTGTCAGCAAACGTTTTATATTATGCATATTTACCAGCACTTAAAAAATTTCCAAACACTCAGTTAACTTATTATTCACAGTAGATAATCCTTGAGTAAAATTTTGCTTTGCCCACTGATTGGAAGAAATATTTTAATAAAGGAAAAATTTTATCTGAATTTTTGAAAGAACCTTCAGATTCCGCTGTAATTGTGTCGACTGTTTCGTCTCTTATATTTGTATGCGACTCACTGATTACTGCATATACGCAAACTGGGAAGGTAATGATTACTTTTATGCGAAATTCTGAATTCGTGAGATTTTCCAGTCATATAAAAAATCAAGTATATTTTTTCATTACTGCTGTGGCAACTGCATCCATTTTCATATTTAAGTGTAATGTATACATGAAAGACAAAAGCTGCTCCTTTCGGGAAACTTTTATCAAACGGAATCGCTAATTCTTTTAACGCTTAAATGATTCATTGTCTCCTGCAATCCTGACTTTTCTTATGTTGTCATTTCTAGTACGGTCTTCTTACTGTTGTACATTCGTTTATGAGTCTCTTTACATCCTTTACACATATTTTGTTTTGTTAAGTAGTATTACTCATACTTCGTCGCGAATCTTGGTAAAGCTCGCTTTTCTACAATTTGAATTATTTACTCTTTATTAAATATGCTGTCATAGCTCCGTAGCAGCTTTATATGTTCTAGCCTTTGTTTCTCCTCTCAAGTACTTTCTACGCCATGTAGCGCTGTTCAGACATCTGGAGAATCCTTAGGAAGAA
Organism: Vandiemenella viatica; assembly: GCA_031002005.1. Lineage (NCBI taxonomy): Eukaryota > Metazoa > Arthropoda > Insecta > Orthoptera > Morabidae > Vandiemenella > Vandiemenella viatica. The sequence goes on from CM061919.1 coordinate 124,647,345, forward strand.
CGAGAATTATACCACGGGTATCTCAGACTGGACCTCATGTTATGTTACCCCACTGAGGAAAGAAATTTCTAAACAGCTGATTTATTTCTAAGAAATTGGCGTTAATTTATAATTAATGAGTATAACTTCGAAAGAAAGAAAAAAGAAAGAAAAGAAAAAAGAAACAGAAATATTTGTTTTGCTATATCTAACAACTTATTTAGGCATCTTTAATTCTCAGAGTCAATACATTTGAAATATATTGTAAGCTTTGCGATTTTTTGTAGAAAGTCGCAAATTTTTTATCCTAGTATTTATAATTGCCGTTAGCCCCAAACGATAATTAAGTAGAAACTAGTCATACTTTTTAATCGAATATTCGTTTGTCTAATCTGCTTAGGGATATCAACTCATCATTTTACAGTAGAGCAAAACGATACGGTACTGTTTTATTATAATAATTGCAGCCTTTTTCGTGTGTACAGAATATACAACGTAGACTATATATGGTACCGTAGCCTTATGACTGTGTCTCTGCGTAGAGCGTTAAGATATAGAACAAGTAGAAAAAAATCATTATTTCCTCCCTAAACGGCAGTGGATTTTTGAAGGAGAATCTTATTTTATGGGAAAGTCAACTAGGATGGTAACGCACAAAGTGGTTGTTCAATGAATTCTACCAAAGAGAAATATAATTCCCAGGTTGCTTTGCAACGATTCTGAAAGCTGGTATTCAATCTTCGCCACAGTTTTGAAACATTATTTGGAGAATAATGTTGAATCATTGTAAAGGTATACAATGGGCACGGGCGTTTCGTAACCTTCAGACACAGAGGCGTGTACCGCAATCACTGCACATGAAATATGAAGGTGTTGGTAACTGTCTCCGCAAGCGGAAATTATAGCGTAATAACAACTTGTAAATAATGGTTTCGCAAGCGCTGCCTGTCTCACAATGTGATATCAAGAAAGGAAACTTATTGATGAATGGAAACAGGGTAGCGAGGTCTTTATGTCAAGAGTTCTGCAGTCGGGTACAACTATTAACAATAGCCTACACGACTTACCGTTGTCCTTCACGAGAGAGAAAGTTGGAACGCAATTCGTTCCGTCGAAAAATGGCAACATGGAGAAGAAACATTGTTCATATTTGAAAATAGTCTTAGGATACTTTCTTCGGATTTGCTTTATGTTTGCTACAGCATTCCGCCGTAATGTTATCAATAACTTCGCTTTCGGACGAAAATTAGTCTTACAACATAACACTAAGCTCATAATTACAAAATTTAGTGATAAATGAATTTATTAATCTCCCAGTTCTATTGTTTGGTAGCATTAGTCGACAGTGTGGCCTTCGTAAACCTAAGGTATGTTAGAAGTTTATATTTTGAACCAGTAATATTGGCGCAGCATGAAGTTAAATTATTTGCTAAATATTCGGCCAAGTCTCATATTTTGCAAACGTAAAGAAAGAAACCACAACTTTATGAAGAAGTATCTACCATCTGTCTGCAACCATGTAATATTGAGACAAAAATTCTCCATAATTATAACCAGACTTGACGTTTTTCCTGAAAAGTGCTGTCAAAATTTAAAACTGTAACAATCTTTGTATCCACATACTCGGAGAAATAAGTCAACGATAATATTTACAGAATCCAAAGATCTAAATCAAAAGTCCGTTGTCACGAAAAACCTGATGCATTTTATTAGTAAAAATATTTATAACCAGGAATAACAGCACTGAATAAACTTGCTTTTTTTATTGTTATGAATGTTTATGGTGGTTTCAGTGTTAATCTTTGACCTCTGAATTGTATTGAGAATCTTTGGTGCATATCTTGCACGGTTAAGAACATTATCACTTCTTGTTCGGGTGCCTGGTCACACAGGGTCGTAAGACAGGTCTTAAGACAGGTCTCCGATTGTAAGTCATACGCTTTCAAACTCGCGAAAAACCCATCAAGATCCAATCTGTGGTTTTTACGTGATGCCGTAACTAATATATTCACAGAAATAGACCGCTACAGATTTACATATGTGAAGATAATAGGTTTCATTTAAAAACAACATTAGGCCCTACTAGGTTTCCGTTAACTGCACGAGTATTCTACAGTATTACACATATTGCATTAAAGATTTTTGCATACCTTTGTCAAATTTCTCTTGAGTTTTGGAAGAAAAATGTCATTTAGATTGCGTTAAGTAAAGAGATCGAAAAAACTCAAAATTGAGAACTTCTGTGTGATAAGCTTGTCTGTTAATCATTCTTCTTCAGATAATAATTAGTGGTTTAAATTAAACCCTTCAGGAACAAGAAAAAATATTTAATCTTATATATATATATAAAAATAGACGGGTTTTTTCCTATATTTCAGTTTTCAGCCACCACTACCTAGCACAGATCACTGATGTTTGTGGGTGGAAGTAGCATGGAGTTTCCTGTCGTGCACAACGTTGGCCGAATGCCGATAGCTGTGGGGATGTGGGAGATATAATGATTAAAGTTGGTCAGTGCAGGGCGCTTTCATATTTCGACCAAAAATTCGTATCTCCGTATACTTCTCCTTCCTGCCCAACTACATAACATAGACCTTTGGTGTTTATGTGTGGTAGTAGAATCGTCTTTCCTGTCGTGCACTATGGTTGTTAGATGTCGGTAGCTATGGGGGTGTGGGAGAAATGGGGGTTGAAAGTGGTCGACCTGTGGCAATTTCATACTTCTGCCAAAGACAAAAGTGTCATGGTGTATCACTTTTCAGCGAAAACTATAGATCACAGATAACTGGCGTTTGTGTGTAGTAGTAGCACAAAGTCACCTTTCGATCACAACAGCGGCCGAATTTCAGAAACTGTGGTTGTGTGGGAGATATGGTGGTTGTAAGTGGCCGCCCAAGGATATTTTCGTATTTCGACTGTCTCCGCATATGTCACTTTTCTGCCACATCTACATAGCATAGAGCATTGGTGTTTGTGTTTGGTAGTAGAATCTTATCTCATGTAGTGCACTATGGTTGTTAGATGTAGGTAGCTATGGGGGTGTGGGAGAAATGGGAGTTGAAAGTGGTCGACCAGTGGCAATTTCATACTTCTGCCAAAGACAAAAGTGTCATGGTGTATCACTTTTCAGCGAAAACTATAGATCACAGATAACTGGCGTTTGTGTGTAGTAGTAGCACAGAGTCACCTTTCGATCACAACAGCGGCCGAATTTCAGAAACAGTGGTACTGTGGGAGATATGGTGGTTGTAAGTGGGCGACCAAGGATATTTTCGTATTTCGACTGTCTTCGCATATGTCACTTTTCTGCCACAACTACATAGCATAGAGCATTGGTGTTTGTGTTTGGTAGTAGAATCGTATTTCATGTAGTGCACTATGGTTGTTAGATGTCTGTAGCTATGGGGGTGTGGGAGAAATGAGGGTAAATATGGTCGACCTGTGGCAGTTTCATACTTCTGCCAAAGACAAAAGTGTCATGGTGTATCACTTTTCAGCGAAAACTATAGATCACAGATAACTGGCGTTTGTGTGTAGTAGTAGCACAGAGTCACCTTTCGATCACAACAGCGGCCGAATTTCAGAAACAGTGGTACTGTGGGAGATATGGTGGTTGTAAGTGGGCGACCAAGGATATTTTCGTATTTCGACTGTCTTCGCATATGTCACTTTTCTGCCACAACTACATAGCATAGAGCATTGGTGTTTGTGTTTGGTAGTAGAATCATATCTCATGTAGTGCACTACGGTTGTTAGATGTCGGTAGCTATGGGGGTGTGGGAGAAATGAGTGTTGAAAGTGGTCGACCTGTGGCAATTTCATACTTCTGCCAAAGACAAAAGTGTCATGGTGTATCACTTTTCAGCGAAAACTATAGATCACAGATAACTGGCGTTTGTGTGTAGTAGTAGCACAAAGTCACCTTTCGATCACAACAGCGGCCGAATTTCAGAAACTGTGGTACTGTGGTAGATATGGTGGTTGTAAGTGGCCGACCAAGGATATTTTCGTATTTCGACTGTCTCCGCATATGTAGCTTTTCTGCCACAACTACATAGCATAGAGCATTGGTGTTTGTGTTTGGTAGTAGAATCGTATCTCATGTAGTGCACTATGGTTGTTAGATGTCGGTAGCTATGGAGGTGTGGGAGATATGTGGGTTGAAAGTGATCGACCTGTGGCAATTTCATACTTCTACCAAAGACAAAAGTGTCATGGTGTATCACTTTTCAGCGAAAACTATAGATCACAGATAACTGGCGTTTGTGTGTAGTAGTAGCACAAAGTCACTTTTCGATCACAACAGCGGCCGAATTTCAGAAACTGTGGTTGTGTGGGAGATATGGTTGTTGTAAGTGGCCGACTAAAGATATTTTCGTATTTCGACGAAAGACATGCGTCTCCGCAGATTTCACTTTTCTGTCACGACTACATAGCATAGAGCATTGGTGTTTATGTGTGGTAGTAGAATCGTGTTTGTTGTCGTGCACTATGGTTGTTAGATGTCTGTAGCTATGGGGGTGTGGAAGATATGGGGGATGAAAATGGTCGACCTGCGGTAATTTCATATTTCTGCCAAAGACGCATGTGTCACGGTGTATCACTTTTAAGTGAAAACTATCAATCGCAGATCACTGGCGTTTGTGTGTGGTAGTAACACAGAGTCTCCCATCGATCACAACGTTGGCCGAAATCCGGTAACTGTGGGAGTGTGTGAGATATGGTGTTTGAAATTGGTCGATCATGAATATTTTCGTATTTCATCCAAAGACTTGTGTGTATCCGTAAATTTTACTTTGCTGCCGCAACTACATAGAGCAGAAGACTGGTATTTGTGTGTGGTAATAGTATCGAGTCTCCCATCGTGCACTATGGTGGTTAGATGTCTATAGCTGTCTATATGAATTCTTTACAATCATGAACGCAGTCGTGGGTACCAGCTAGTGGTCATATAAAACAGCTATTTAAATTTCAATAAAATTGTTTAATAAGTAAATTTGTAGGTAAAAAGACAATATTCAACAAAATACACCTGTTTATCAACAAAACATTGTACAAAACAGTTTAATGTTTAAGGGTATCAAATATATAACGTTACCTCTAAGTAGCTTTAAATTTGCAATCGCAAATATATGTTTTTAATACTCTGTAACGGAGATGCTTGCAATTATTACCACACATTGTATGTGTGCGTATATCAATTGCTATACCTAATGTTTGTACGAGAACACATACTAAAAATGATCAGTGCGAAATAGAAAGCTGCCAAGAATTATAATAAACTGTGTTTAGGTAACAATTTGCTTTATGCATCACAGTAACAAAATTTATACTGATAATTTGAAGGATAATTATATTTCACATATTATTATGGCTTTAAATTGTATCTTTTTATGTCAAATTTTGTGCAAATTTATTATTATTCCAATTATGATTTTAGCAGAAGTCTGTTCAAGGCACACGTACACGATAGGCACTAAAAATTAATGGTTTCGCGTGATTCGAAAAACATGTAGGTCACTTGTAATTTGATTATCCATATCATTGAACAATACTCCTGAATTCTAGGTAGCTACAAGTTTTCTATTTGTAAACTTACTGATTTCTCGCTGTGCGTTTCTGACTTTACATATGGGCCGCTAACGTTGCTATTACCTAAAGTCGTACTGTACTAGGGAAATTTTATGTTTCCTCCTCATCTTATCAGTGAACATCTGCAATCGCAGAAGCACTTGTTGTACTCATGTTTACTGCATGACGTATGAAATGGAATATAGTATTTATTGTGTGAGTGTGAAATTGTGCTATTCGTTTAGGCGTAAACTACCTCGTCATTGTGCAAGCCAAATACGTCGACAGAGATTAATAGGCAGTTAAAAGTTACTCCTTGAAATACAAGTCACTTGACAACTCATCTCCGACCTGCAGGCTCAAGTGGAATGGTGTTGTTCGGTGACAAGACGGATATCGCTCGTGCAGCAGGAAGGGTAACATTATCACCTATCGTTAGGACACAGAAGAGTGACTTGCTGGTTTCACTATGAGCTTCTATCATCATTATTTTTAATGTTTATTCTTGCTTGCCATGTCAGTCAGTGAGAAAGATATTGCATCTGTCGTATGATTGTTCAAATATTATTTTGTAAGGGTCCTGTCTAAGTGACAGAACTGAAAGGGTAGCCAAGTGGTTGATTGTGGACGTCTGATGTGGCGGGAATCTAGAGGAGAGTTTACTAACCTCATGGCGATTGTGTAGCTGAAGAAATCTCTTGTATCTTGATACGAAGCTCTTCTATCCAGTCTAGTGGGCTATTAAAGATGCTGTTAAGTCAGGATTAGTTTGACACCAGCTGATTAATAGGTTCAGCAACCCAGGATAAGGAAGACTAGCTCGTGTTAAGTGGCTAGTTGAGAATCTATCCTGATAAATGGTAACAGGCGGCTAACAGTTCACAGAATCTCATTTAATGATCATTGAAGACTGTATACAATATAGTTGATAATATGACCTGCAAGGAACATGTCCGGCTACGACTATGAACGATACTTCTGCATCTAATTGAAGATAGACTGAATAATTATTGATTGGCTGAATTGACACTGAATGGCTAGATGGAATGCCTGGCCCCATGATGTTACGAAGGCCTACATGGTGTACAGACTGAAGCTTAAGAGAGTTGGCCTAGCTGTTAGTTACCCATAATGATTCGATGAAAGCTACTCGCGGACTGAGGACGAGAAATATATCTTTACTTCGGAGGTAGACCCTATTGACGTCATTAACCAGTTCAAATCGGTGCTGATGATTGACTCAGCACATCAGCAGGTTTTGAGAATAACAATTCCACGCTGAGGTAGCGCTTACAACCTGGCTTGGCTGCCTCTAACTGCATCAAATATTACTTTTATTAAAATCTATGATTATTATAAAATAAATCCCTATGAATCAAATACGACACTGGCAATTTGTCACTAATGAATTTTTGGAACATTTAGTGACATCTATAGCTCATGATCCAGCAATAAAGAACAGATCAGTGATTGTCCTTTCCTGAAACTCTTTCCTTGTAGCTTAGTAACGTCACTTGTTACCTAGCTATATTACTTTCATGTGTACTTCCCAATATTTCTAACTACTAGTAACAAATTAAAGATATTATGTTCTAGAGCTAAATATTACCTCGAAACTCCTTCCTAAAACAACCCTGTGTTAAACAGGCGGATATCGCTTTTAATGTGATTCTTTATTCATTTTGTTTGTGTTCGTGAATATTCTGCCATACAGACAGCGGTTAGGTACAATGAAGTCTCAGGTTCTTTTGCTCGAATGTAGTGGAGATGATTGTGAACAGCTAGCATAACAATCTAGAAGAATGTTGAGATGGTGCTTTAGTTCAGTTCCATAAATGTAGTTTTCAAACAATAAAAAATGAAGAAACAATAGTAATTTTTAGAATATTAATGTCTTTACTGACACTCTGTTCAGAAAGCTTCTTGGTGATTAATTCTCATGTTTTATTTTATTTTCTGGACTTCGTTTCCGATTTATCTATTTATTACAGAAAAATCACCTTTCCGCATCTTCTATTCGTAGGGGAAGAGAGTTATTTATGGATATTCCAGCAGAGAACGTGATGCATTCATATGTTCTTCCTCTTATTAGAATTTCTTGACTAGAGCTTTTGCGAGTTAATGACCTAACAGTCTGGTTAATCAAATTCACATACAAAAATAATATTAATAGCACTGTTGACCGAGAAACCTCTAAGTATAGTTCGATTACGTGGGTGAAAGTTTTAATTAGCCACCCAATCATTATTATTATTAAATTACGATAGAGCTTACGTTCTGGTGGCAATTTTCCTGGACAAATACTTTTGGGTGTGCAGCTAATGTTCAAGCCATGCACTGTGGACGACAAGAGCTTGATCCCGGCACCGGATATTTTTCCATGGTTTCCTAAATCATTCCAGGCCACTCAAAAGGGTGACCCGTTCATTAACAATTACCATCTCTCACCTTTAATGACCTCTACATAAAATCCTAATAAAAAGACTGTGGCTCTGGTCATCTCTTCGCTGTCACATAAAATTCATACTTCCTCACCTAATATCCACCGTGGCCTCATCTCGTTAAAATGTTTGATACAATCAACAATTTTCTTCATTTACATCCTGGCTTTCTGCTACTCTCAAGTTAGCTCCTTTGACTTTTGAGTTACTCATTCGGTAATTTACTCAAACAAACCTAGCTTTGCACTATTCCCAACTTTCGTATTTAATATGCTTTGTTATTGAGTTTAAAAAAAGACTTAAAAAATTCCAGGTATTTCGGGATCTGAACCTCAGCTTCTGCGCTTCCTAGTAAAGGTCCAAATCCCTGAGTCAGCCTAGTTCGGTTTCTGTGCTATGTAAGCAGTACCATCACTGTAATGAAGCAGCAGACCTGTTTTACAGACTGTTGGCCGACTGTTTCTTACAGACCTCTGCTAAGTCGCCACCTGCAGTGTGTGTGTTGAAAAGGACCGACAACAAAGCAAGTCGCAAGGAGAAGAGCTCGCTTCCATTCTCCCGCAGACAACAGGCCCGGGGTGGGAACAATATGTCTGCATTAAGTCGCTGACGTTTTCTCTCCGATCAGAACCACTGCTAAAAAAAAAAGAAAACTGGATGATCCAGGTAGGGAGCCTTCATCCGTTGTCATCCAGAACCGGTGTGCCCCTTGATCTGAAACAGACAATTCCATTAAAACCTGTAAAGAAGACTTACCTTAAGACAACAACCCCAAAGCTCTTCAGTTTTTACTTTTTCCATATGATAATGAAGATTAATGAAACCACGAGAAAAATATGTTTTTCATGTTAGATATTTTGTCAATATGTTACAGCTCTTTCATCTGGGTGTCTATGTGTTAAAATTTTTGAACATGACATTTAGATCAGTACCTACAATTACGTTTCTAAGTTTTGTGTCTGTGATCTGGAAGAGATTAATTTTCATGTTTTTAATACACTTGCCTGATCTCAATTGTCCTAAGCATTTTATTTTTAAATAGTCAGTGAATATGCGATAGCGCCATCTTGAAAGGCAGTGATGAATCTTAGGCAGATGTAACTCGAAAATCGAAAATTATTTAAAAAAACAAACGAAAAGTTTCTTCAAGCTGATTAATCAAGTATCTAGTGTAAAATTCTTTAAATTAGGACAAGAAACGGAGCAAAACAGATTGAAGAAACTTCTATTTTTCTTTCAGACATTGATTCTGAAGAATAAATGTATCATTAAATAAACTGAAATTAATCTTGACTCACAAAAGTAAGTTAACACGTAATATGATTACCTTTCTTCTGTGTGTTTGGTTCTGTGCTCAAAAGCTAAATATATTTTGTGAATACAACTGGAATTAATTTAAAACAATCTAATTTCGATTTAATTACTAGTTGAAAGAACACGCCAATGCAACAAGTAAACAGTTGCATTGGCGTGTTCTTTCAACTAGTAATTAATTAAGCAACTGTGGAAACATGGCCTGCAACAACATCGCATTAATTTCGATTTATTAATTAAACAACACTTTGAAAACGTGCAAATTCTCTTTTCCTCGATAGCTGTTCACAGTTAGAAAGTTCATCACAACATGCCCCTGTGATAGTTTCATCTTTCTCCAGGATGGAAGTTGTGCATCCTCCAAGAGTGAGTGCTATCACTTTGTCTTCAGCTTTGGCCTTTTGTGGAGGGAGAGAAGATGTGTGCTCCATCGCGTTGACTGTTACATTGATTCTGGGATAAAGTCTTTAGGTCTCATACATTGTTACTTGTTGTTGGATGACATATACTGCATTAACATAAAAAATGGCCAAGTATCCCGCAAACACCTGCTTTTGATCAAAAGTTTACGGTGGTCAGAAATATTTGTCAAGTTGGATTACCCTGTCAGAGAGTGATCAGCTGTTGTCATTGGAATGTTTGACATCTGCTCACTTTACTGAACTATTGAGTTTCATTACAAGAATATTCTTCTAATTTCCAAAGAAAGATACACAACGTTTGCTTTCAGCACCTGGAACAAAATGAAGGAATGTTAATAAGACCAAAAATCATAGATATATATCTTCTTTTTTTATGTTCGTTACTGTTTTCATGGGTTGGATACCACCGTAAGGGGCGATCTTATTTCAGTAATCGTGTTATATCTTTGATGGTTTCCTTAAAGCTGTTTTTTTTGTCGTTACACCTACAGAACGACGACTCAATATTTTATCCTACTCCAAATCATATGGATATTTCCCAGTAATGGATAATCAGATAATGGTTCCAGAACTTAACATTTGCATAATAGTATTAGCATGTTAGGTATTCCCGTGTGTGTAAAAAAATGAAATTCGTTCAACGACTAGAAGTTTTTTTTTTTTTTTTTTTTTTTTTTTTTTTTTTTTTTTTTTTTTTTTTAAAACCTAACTTTTGTCAATAAGATCAATTCGGAAGGTTAACTTTCAAGATTTTAAATAATCATTTTCTAATATTGTATCACTGAGCGTTCGTTTCGCATTAGTTGCAAGCTATACATTAATTTTGAGAGTCGTGTTTGATCATATGAGCTACGCCAGGCCGCTCCGTGGTTCGGATTCCACGTTAAGCTGTAGGTCCCAGAGGAAAGGAACTGACCGTCCTACCTCTGACACAATGGCTTAGTATGCCTACTTCGGGAGGATCCAACCAACCTTCGGGTTGTGTACTAAGTTAAGTTTTTATACATTAATTTAATGTGGCCCTTCGCATTCTTACGAATAACCTGCAAACCAAAAAAAAAAAGAATTCGTAATATTAACCCTTGTAACTGACAGCTTTCAAATAATTTCGAAACAATTTTTTTAGATAGTAAATACCTGTTCTTACAGTTAATAATCCTTACTATTAAATTAGCTACATGCCGTTATATTTAGAACTTCACGAAAACTACCTTACATGATATAACAATTATCAATAAATAATAATTATTACTGATTCAAGTCCACTTATAATTAATTCTTTCTTGAAGCTCGCCTTCGTCCCTAATTCCTTTTAAGCCCAGCTAATAATTTTTCTTTCCTGTGAGATGGGTTTCCGAGGTTTAGTAATTTTTGGTGGAGGGGATCAAGATATAACAATGTTATAGAATGACATTTATACTTGAGCTGAAAAGTATTGACAGAACCATTTTTAAGGAGAGTATAACAACTGTATCATCGTTATTTGGCGTTTCCGCTTATGCTGGTAGCTAGGAACATCTTCCATTTTCACAATCTCGCCAACGTTTCTTCTCCTACATTCATCTCGGCATCTACTTTGGTCTCTATGTCTTTGCATGCCAGATCCACCCATCTTCACCTCTTTCGTCTCTGCTTTTGCTCGAGAGCACTAACTCCGAAATTCTTCCCTCCTTCGTTCTCATGATATGCGTTACCATTGTAACCTATAACGCTACGGAATTGAAATATGGTTGGTTCGGATGAATACGAAAGGAGCCATTGGGATGTGTGCATGTACTCATATGAAGACACGGCAAGGCAGGCAACTAACGAGGAGACTGGAAGGAGGGTTAGGGATCGAGAATAGTGATGAACGAGAAGAAATTGTCTAATCATTGATGCAACAGAAGGAAAGATAAATATGAAGGAAGAAAGACTAAGAAGAAGGCTTCAGATGTTAAAAAACATTATTTTTTTTTTCTGTCATCAGTCTCACGACTGGTTTGATGCGATGCTTTATCTCTTCCTATCTTGCGCTAACTTTTTCATCTGAGTATATCCCTTACATTCCACTTTCTCAATTATCTGCTTCATATATTCCATTCTCTGTCTTCCTCTACAGTTTTTACCTTCGACTGTTCCCTCTGCTAACAATTTAACCAATCCCGCATGTCTCAAATGATGACCCACCAACCTATCTCTTACCTCATACATCATTTCCAAAATACTTCCGCTTAATTTTTCGCATCATTCTATAGCACCACATTTCAAATGCTTCAATTTTCCTTCTTTCTGGTTATGCTTAAGTCCGTGTTTCACTACCACAAAGTAGGGCTATTCGCAAGGCAAGGAGGTGAATGCCATCTCTCTTTATTAGAAAAACAAAAAGTGTTTGAAAGTTTTTATGCTAAGGTTAGGGATAGTCTGCAGAGTTTGGAGGATGAAGTCACAAGAAATTCAATATTTGACTCTTACCCCATCACTGCTGTTATTGACACAGCCTCTGAGGAGCTGCCGCTTGAGAGCTTATTGACTGAATGAATGTGTAAGAAATTATTTAATGTTGTGATATTATTGACTTTTACGGATCTTTGTATGCTGAAAAATTTTCAAGTATGAAGAAATGTTCAGAGAAAATGTTCTCCGTATTAAGGTCTGCATATATTTGAGAGCAAAGTTTTTCTTGCTTGGAGATCAACAAGAGTAAATCCTGATGCTATCTGACGGACATTAACTAGCAGGCTGCGATGAGAATATCAAACCGTGCGTAGTGGGCGAACGATTAACATTCTGGCCCCGCATTCGGGAGGTAGCTCAATCGAATCACCGTCAGGGCATCCAGATTTGGGTTTTCCGTGATTTCCCCAAATCACTCTAGGAAAATGCCGGGATGCTTCCTATAAAATACCATGGCCGAATTCTTTCCAGTTCCTTACCCCCAGTCCTTTCCCTCCTCTAATGACCTCAATGTCGACAAGGCGCAAGGCCGTAAGCATCAACAAGCAATATTAATTTAAAAAATGTATAAAAGTGTGATAGGGATCATTTGTCTCATTAAATTGATTCGAAAATTAAATATGCTTGCAGCTATAGATAATATGAAATTATCACAGTAAATAAATTGAATAAAATTGCCACTATTTTATTTCATTTATATTTACTGATTTTATAAAACAGTTTAAACATTTTCTGAAATGAAAAGTTAACTAATGAATCCTAAAATTTTAAAAGGTGCGGCTCTACGTTAACCTCCGCCTCCACAAAGTAGTCCCCGAGCCAAAACAATGGCCCATCCCTGTCCTAGACCAATATTTGAAATTAAACGATTTCTCCTTTTCAAGAATAACAGAATGGAAATTAAGAAGGGTTTAAGCAATCTGGGGAGGTCGGAGAAGCGACTTTGTGGAAGTCCGTCGAATGGTAGGCTAAAACTAATAATACTTGAGAGCAGCAGGAATGGGTTTTCCTAAAATGTGAAGGTGTGGAGCATTCCCCGTCGCCTTATCCTGCTGCTGGTGCCATCTGCCAGACACGCCGCACCTTCTTTGGAGGGCGGCGAGGTGGAAGGCGAGCGTAATGGCTCGAGAGGACCGCAAAAGCACCGCCAGCTGAACCAAGTGCGCATCGCCTGGCCCTTTCTTCACGTCCCTTCTCCTGTAATCAGCCAAGTTTCCTATAATCGGCTAAGCGTGCAGTGCTCGGACGCTATTCAGTCGCACTGAAGGTCGAGATCCTAAAGGCAGTTTGGCCGTGCGTCTGCAAGAGCCGCCATATTGCTTAAGGGAACCTACTATGGGAGCGGGTGCGATCCTATGTTCGGCGTCTAGGAGAATAATTGTAAACAAAGTGAAAGTAATTCGCAGTATAACCTAGGAAGGACACCGAGCTTGGTGGGTGAGCAGTACGTTCGGACCTGGCAGGACAAGGATTCGAATACTCGCCCGGGCATCCATACTTGGGCTTTCCATAGATTGTGGAAAACACTTCAGGCGGGGTATTTCCTTCAAAGGACCATGACCGAATTCTTGCCGTTGCTCTCACCCCAGCCTCTTCCGGTGCTAATGACCACTACGTCGATAAGCCATAAAGTCTGGAAAAAAGGTGAATAAACCCAGACAGTTGTCTGTCAACATATTATTTTATTTTAATTAAATGACATGGTAGACTGCCCGTGAATTATAGAGTTCCTCTTCACTTCCGATTAGAAAATATCTTGCGCAACATTAAAAGCGGCAACCTTGGTGCAGATATACGCGATCAGCCACCACATCTGACTGCACCATGTAAGAATATTATATCTGTATATGAATATAATTGCAACACGTTCAAAAAAATCTATACAAAAATATAAAGATTCAAATTTGCCAGTAAACATTGGATCGCCATCCTGATCTGGGTTTTCCATGGTTTTCCCGGATCACTCCAGGCGAATGCTGCGATGGTTCCTCACATTAGCCCGTGGGCGCCTCCTGCCATATCCTGTATATCCCTTTCGGATAGGTGCAATGCACCCTCCGCCACTTTTAGTGAATCGCAGAGTAATAATAATAATAATAATAATATCACGAAGAGAGGCGAAATTTGTTTTAGAATAAACATAATCCCAACAACAGTTGTGCTGGCTCTTCATTAAAAAATAATTTATTATTTTATCAAGCAACTGAGGAAGAAATGGCCTACAATAACTATGTATTAAACGTTTAACCTTGAATTTAGTGTTTTCATAATGGTTACTTTTTAGAAGGGAAGGGGACCATCACTTCAATGACTATACGCATCTGCCTGAGAAAGGGTGATGACGAAGATACGTATATACACCGTGCACCCGTAATACGAAACAGACTAGAAGGCCGATGATATGTGGATGATAACGTGTAGAAGACATAAATGTTAAAAAATTTCGGATACAGATATCTAATGCCTTTAAGTAGAGTGACTTTTTGGTGGAAACATCCAGGATATAGAAAATACGTAAAATGAAGCAAGGAAAATATGTAATGCAACAATCAACTCAGTTATATGAAATATAAAATCCCGCTCACTTTAACACACTCGGCCAAAAGACAGGACAGCTGTAATTTAGAGCTAATTTTAGCAAAGGAATAGATGGAGTCGAAATAAACAGTTAATAACTTTATTTTGTAATTAATGGATTTTTTTTTACATTCTAGTAAAATATCTTTACAACATAAACTGTAACTCCTGCTTGCAAAGCGACAGTGATATTCGTTAGTGTAGAGCGTCGTGGTGGCTTAGTGGTTAAGGCTTCTGGTTGGAGATCTCCGCTGGGATTTTCAAAGGCCCTTAACCCGACATTGACCTCTCGCACAGCTTACCGTGTTTTGTGAAGTACTGTGGAACGTGTCCTTGATTCGGATTCCATGTTTAAGTACAGGTCCCCTATACCCGGTAGGATTTCCAGATTAGGTTAGTTTAGTAATCCACGAAAAGGAGAGTAATCCACGACAAGGAGTGCATTACGCGGTGGATCGAAAACCCTGTGACCTAACGCTCGAATAATCCTTTGGGATCTCCCGGCCAATGATGCCATGTGATGATTTTTTTATTCGCTGTAATGCGAATTAAAAAATGTGTTACAATAATACGACTAGGAATATGTACTTAATGTGGTGTAATATTAAGTATTTATCTTTAGAGTGTACGGAGTTACAGGTCAATAGACCCAATCTAAAACAAGCGTTGCTTATAATGATCAAGACATACGTGATTTCAGATATTGAAATAGTTTCGACGTGTTTTATTAAAACAGTGGAGACCTCTTGCAGATAGCATGTCTATGATGAGTACATTGCATTTGCAGAGGAGACGTAAGTAAAATTATGGAAATGTGGAGTTTGAGAGACATTTTTCAAACAGTTGTTAACATCATCCATAACACAGAAAAATATCATGTACAGCCAACATTTAAAACGTGATTGAAGAGTCAATAAACGGGAAGTGAGGACCTAATCCGTTAGTTATTCGATAAGATAATCGATATGATCATTCGATAAACTTTGTACAGTGAAATAGATAATGTATAAGTTGTATGGTGCTTACCTATTTTATTTATGACAGCTGTCCCTTGCTGATAGTTCAGTAACCGATGTTCTGAAAATAATTTTTGCAAAATTATCTCATTTGTAAATTTCAGGCTTCTTTTCTCATAAAATGACGTTTCATTGAGTTTCACTATACGCCTAAGTAGTAAAAAGTTTTTAATTTTTGTATATATATATATAAATATCACAAGAATGAGTTTGGAAGTTAGAAAACTTTCGTTGCTATATGTTGAGTTGTTAACTTGGTACGTTAATATATTTGTTTATGACACGAAATAAAATGCAGATGAGCATTACGAATTTTCGGAGGGGACTTGTATTGTTTATTTTATAGATGTCAATATAACATGTCATTTTGATCAACATAAAGCTAGTGACAGACAGTTTCACCAAATGTGACTATTGTGG
Source organism: Vandiemenella viatica (assembly GCA_031002005.1). Taxonomy (NCBI): domain Eukaryota; kingdom Metazoa; phylum Arthropoda; class Insecta; order Orthoptera; family Morabidae; genus Vandiemenella; species Vandiemenella viatica. The sequence continues at coordinate 124,663,521 of CM061919.1, forward strand.
GATTGATTCACAACGAAACATTCCAAGCTCCAGCTAAAAAGTTTCCAAAACGTGCAAAGTGAACATGGAAGCTCATTTTCTGTAATGCGGAAAAGTTACGTTTTCTGTTATTGCTTGATTCAGTAGTGGTATGAATACATTTTTTGTAGAGGAATGGAGGAGAGTTAAGAGCCAAGCAACCAGTTTCTTCAGACAGAGACATAAGTGAACGGCAGACTGCTTTGTAGGGCGTCTGATGACGACCTTTTGAGTCTGACAGACTCCGTGCCTACTCATAGGACAGCCGGCTTTGAAGAGATGCCCTCCCTACGCCATGAACTCATTGCTGCGTAAGCGACTGTAAACACGGGTCTCGCAGTACAAAAAGAGAACGGCTCTAAGCTGTGACAACAGTAGAGGACTTAGCTGGGATAGAAAACATCCCTGCCATGATCTGCAATAAAGAACACAGGACAACAAATATTTTTGTACGACTTTCCATGTTCGATTCCAAACAAAAAGAATTTTTTGAACTTTCCTGCATATGCCTTTTTACTTGCTTTGCTAATTGTGTGTTGGCTTAAATATTTCATAATTCTTAAAAAAACATTGTTGACATAATTTACTTTGTTCATTATTCAGACTATCCAGCCTAATCCAAGGTTTATGAGCTGTCGAGACTAGTGAGAAATAGTTTCTTCTGTTCCGCCTAGTATTAGAACAATTTGAACAACAAAATTACATTTTTACTTATTTCCTGGTTTGGTTTCATCATCTGTAAGTTATGATCTGTATAACAGTGTCTACCGGTGATGTTCTGTAGAATTCATAGTCACATACATTCCTCTTTCTGCCACTCGGAGGTTTAATTGCTTTCTCACACTTCATCTGCGCAAATCCTAGCGACATGATTGTTGGTTGTTCTTGGTTTTGACCTCAGAAACACGTATCACTACTTATGTGTGACGATCTTCATTACGAGGTAGAATGTCTCCATTGATCTCAAAATGTCTCATATCTGAATAAAAGAAGAAGCAGTAAGTTAACAATAGTTACAATGGAATTGTGGACTATACGTGTTAATCGGAAATAAGGCCTGGTTCTATAATTTTCGTATGAAGTTGTACTTTACAATAGTTTTCATAGAAATAAAATCAGTTAGGGTGTATCGATATCATAAGAGTTGACAATATTATAAATGAATTTATGAGAGACTGTATATTATGTTTGTCGTAAATAGATGATATACAGAAAACTCTATGCTTGCCATTAGGTGGACAAGGATAGCCTCCATCAGGGCAATAATCAGACATGTTTTACATCAGTGTTGGATATTAATTAGGTAAAATATACTCTTTCTAATCAGTATTAACGTAAAGAAGATGCTTTCATTCTGTTCTCAATCCACTCTGCTTACTCTCTACTTGACTTTCGGTTAAATAACTGTCCTACAAGATGTCTCAGGTGTAGGAGCTGATGTGGCGACCATTATAGTTGTGGGCTGTCTTATAGCGTATGGCTCCAAATTTGTCCACCTGACGACACTGCTGAGCTCGCCCCACGTGGGTTATTGTTTTCTGTGCGTGGTCTTGTGTGATGATTTTAGTGTAGATTGTACAAACAACTTACCGAAAACTTATGATGTAATCACAAGTCAGCTCATGCAATCTAAAGAGATAGCAAATATTACTACTAGAATTATGAATAGTAGTTACTCAGCAAACGATAATGTTTTCACAGCTATTTCAAAATTCTATTATACAATCAAGCCAACTGTAAATGAACTTTCTCATCATGATGCACAGTTATTAACCATCAATATTGTCGCGTTGGAACCGGGGACAGGTGTGAATTCGAAGGTTACTTGTCAATGAACACAGCACTTAAACTGAGAACAGGTTTATTGAGAACTCAAACATACACGCAGCACTGACTGCCTCTTGGGCAGAATGCTCTTCTATTTATACACAGATAGAACGTACTAGAGATTACAAGAGTAGTTAACAAATGAAATGTGTAGAAGTTACAAGTGACCTTAGGAAACATGTAGAATCTTCTGGAAATAATAAACAGAATTAAATAATTTTTGTCAGTGGGCGGGATTGAACCGGCGACCTTCGGTACCGCAATTCGTGACGCTACCCGCTGCGCCATGCTGGCAGACGGTACACTGGCGTTCATGCGGCATTGCTCCCTCTCCTGAGGAAAACAGCGTCCCGCTGTTAGATTTCTTTTGGGGCACGCTGAAGTGTCCTGGATCTTGATCTTGTCGTGGGTCCTCTGTATGGCAGTTCTGGAGGGCCCCTCCTGTTTGTACTATTATCTTCCTGTCCGACTTCCTCAGTATCCAAACCGTCCTCAGAGTCCTTGAACAAGAAGCTGGTTGTGCCTAGCTGCTCGTCAGGATTGTAGTAAGGCTTCATGCGGAGGACGTGAACAATGTCCCTTCGCTTTCGTCGTTTCGAAGACGGCTCATAATCCTCGACTTCGTATGTGACGTCTGACCGGCGGCGTATGACACGATACGGACCAAAGTACCGCTTCAGTAACTTTTCTGATAGCCCAACCTTCCGGACAGGGGTAAAAATCCATACGAGATCTCCTGGGTTGTACGCAACAGGTCGGTGCTTGCCGTCATACCGCTGACGGTCCCTCTCCTGGGTGGCCAGTGTTCGTATGCGAGCCAGCTGTCTTGCTTCTTCGACCCTGGTAATGAGCTGTTTTATATAGTCATCCTGAGTGTCGTCCGGCTGGAATGGGAACAGCGTATCCATTGTGGTCTCAGCTTCACGGCCATGGAGCAGAAAAAACGGAGTGAAGCCTGTCGTATCTTGCCTTGCTGTATTATAAGCAAATGTGACCACTGGCAGTATTGTATCCCAATCCTTCTGCTCAACATCCACATACATCGACAGCATATCGGCTAATGTCTTGTTGAAGCGTTCTGTGAGACCGTTTGTCTGAGGGTGGTATGCAGTTGTCATCCTGTGGACAACGTCGCATCTTGACATGACCTCTGATACTAGTCTTGACTGGAATACCTTTCCACGATCGGATATCATCACACGTGGTGCTCCATGCTTCAAAATAATGTCTTCTACTAGAAATTTTGCAACCTCTGGAGCTTCTGCAGTCGGCACAGGTTTGGTGACAGCGTAGCGCGTGAGGTAGTCGGTGCAGACTATTATCCATCGGTTACCGGTTGTCGACTTCGGGAACCTCCCCAAAAGGTCGATCCCAATTCGGTGGAATGGAACTGCTGCAGGTGGAATTGGTACTAGATGACCTGGAGGTAATTGCGGCACATGTTTCCGTCGCTGGCACTCTTTACAGTGACTCACATAATGCTTGACAGATCGGTAGAGACCCTTCCAGTAATACCTGCGTCTGATTCGGTCCAGGGTCTTCACAAATCCCAGATGACCGGATATTGGAGCGTCGTGGAAATACTTGAGAATAGCTGGCTGGAGATGAGCTGGAACGACCAGAAGCCACTTGGGGCCTAGTGGATCGTAGTTGTTCTTATACAATGTCCCATCTATCAATTGAAACCCTCCTTTGGCCGGTTCTCCTTTCTCCAAGGCGTCTATGGTTCTTAATAACTCTGAATCTTCCCTCTGTTCAGCTGCAACGTCACCTAATTCAGCGAGGGCTGAAATTCCATTCATGCTGTTGTGTTCTATTAAAGGATTCCTTGAAAGGCTGTCGGCATCCTTGTGTTTGCGTCCGTTTTTGAATACCACCGTGACGTCGTACTCTTGAAGTCTAAGTGCCCATCTTGCTAGTCGACCTGATGGATCCTTCAAGCTGGTTAGCCAACATAAAGAATGGTGGTCTGTTACGACGGTGAAAGGTTTGCCGAATAAATACGGACGAAACTTGTTGATAGCCCAGACAACTGCGAGGCATTCTTTCTCGGTTGTAGAGTAGTTTATCTCGGGCTTAGAGAATACTCTTGATGCATAGGCTATCACCTTCTCAGCACCTTCCTGAATTTGCACAAGCACTGCACCGATCCCATAACCGCTGGCGTCAGTGTGAAGTTCAGTTTCTGCATTCTCGTCGTATAAGGCTAGAACTGGTGCGGAAGTTAGAGCCTCCTTAAGTGCCTGGAAAGATCTTTCTTTAGTTTCATCCCAGTAAAACTTGGCGTCTCCCTGCAAAAGTTCTTGCAGTGGACGTGCCATGTTACAGAATCCTTTTATGAAACGCCGGAAGTATGAGCACAGCCCAAGAAAGCTTCTCACATCACGAATGTGCTGAGGAGTTGGAAATTCCATGACTGCCCTTACTTTATCTGGATCAGCGCGGACGCCATCTCCGTTGACCAGGTGCCCCAGGATTTTTATCTCTCTGGCGACGAAGAGGCACTTCTTCGGATTGAGGCGGAGTCCTGCAGTCTGAACACACTTCAGCACCGTTGACAGGCGACTCAGATGTTCTTCAAATGTTTTCGAGAAAACAACAATGTCATCTAAATAACAAAGACACGTCGTCCACTTAAGGTGTCGAAGTAAGTTGTCCATCATGCGTTCGAATGTGGCCGGAGCGTTGCATAATCCGAATGGCATTACTTTGAATTCATAGAGGCCATCAGGTGTAATAAAAGCCGTCTTTTCTCTGTCAGCTTCGTCAACCTCGATTTGCCAGTAGCCTGTCTGCATGTCCATGGTTGAGAAGTATGTAGCTCCTTTCAAGCAGTCTAAGGCGTCGTCGATGCGCGGCAGTGGGTAGACATCTTTCTTTGTGATTTTGTTCAGCCGCCGATAGTCGACACAGAATCGCCACGTACCATCCTTCTTCTTTACGAGGACCACCGGAGATGACCAAGGACTCTCCGAAGGTTGAATAATGTCATTATGCAACATCTTCTCCACTTCCTCTCGAATTATTCGCCTTTCGACTGGTGACAATCGGTACGAGCGCTGGCTAATGGGCGGATGATCCCCAGTATTGATACGATGCTTTATCGTGGGCCGTTTCGTCTGACCTTTTTTTTGCTGGGGTGTGAATACACCAGAGAATTGGCGTAGTATAGCTAACACCCGGTGGTGTTGTTCCTTGGTCAGGCCGGACCCTATTGGCAGTTCCATAGTTGTTTCCTCCAGCGTGTTGTCGGTACTAGTAACAGAGCATGGATCTTCGTTAATGACGTTGAGCTCGCCCTCCTGGACTGGTTCAGCTGTCCCTATGCACATTCCCTTGGGGATAATTTGTGACTGCTCGTGACAGTTGGTGATCCAAATGTCTCCTCGACCACCGATAATGCTTATGATAGCCGCTGGTATGTAGATTTCTTTCGTGAGCCTAATAAACTTTCTACTATCGACAAGCACTTCAAGGTTGCGGTCGTCCGTGTTTTTGACTGGGACTCTTCTCATTGCGAACGGCGGGATTGTCACGTTGTCAACGGCGAATAACTTCCCAGAAGATTCTGTGTTACGTGTACCCGTCGCAACGACTTCTTCAATTTGCAGCTCAGACGTTCCACAGTCAATGACAGCTTGGGATGCCTTAAGGAAGTCCCATCCAAGGATGACATTATGACTACATTCTGTTAAAATGACAAATTCAACTGGCTGGGTCCTGTTGTTGATGGTTATTCTCGCGACACAAGCTCCAGCTGGCTGGACGTACTTTCCATTTGCGACCTTTAGCACAGTTGCCCCCGTATCACGGAACATTGTCTTCTTTAGTGTGCGACGATAATTGTCCGACAATACGGAGAAAGAAGCTCCTGAATCAACCAGCGCCCGGACAGGTTGGCCGTCGATTATAACGTTGATGAGATTTCCCGACATCTTAGTGACTGTCATCCATGGAGGATTTTCATCTGCGGCGGCCTCACCTCCGTAGATGGTCGCCTTGCTTAGTTTTCCTGCGTGCGGCGGCTAGGGGAGCGGCTGGTAGCTCTGTCCGGCGACGATGAACGGCAGCGGCGCGTCGGGGATCGACCTCGTCTAGGGTACGGCGATGGGCTTCTTCCCGTAGGTCGACCGAACTCGTCAGCGGGTGGCTGCCTGGGGTAGAACTGTTCTGATGGCGGACGTCTTGCGGCAAAATAATCGTCAAATACTCGTCTTCTCTCTCTGCAGTAGCGTACGACATGTCCAGGGCGCCCACAGTGGAAACATACTGGCGCGTTGTCTTCTGTCCTCCAGACGTCCGTTCGTCTGCGGGACGTCATAGGTGCCGGAGGATTTGGTTGTGGCCGTGTCGGCCGGTTCCTAGGCTGCCGTTTGGCAGCTGCAGCATACGTCATATCAGGGCGAGGCCATTCTTCACGTCGAGTGCGATTGGCTCGGCAGACAGGAGCTATTGTCTGAAATACCTCTTTTTCCGCCGCGTCGGCTCCTTCATGACCCACTGGGCTTACATCCATGGCCATGATCTGATGCTCACTCGGTTCAAGAGTCCCAGCTGCCATGAACTGTTGTAATTCTTCTCTCACAATTTGTCGTATGAGAGACGCAAAGTCGTGCTGGTCTTCCACAACTGCCATAGGGACTACGTTGGGAAGTCTGTCATACTTCTTTCGCCCAACCCTCCTTTGTTGCATCTCCTCAATCCGCTGGCACCACTTGATGAACTCTTCCGTCGTAGCGACGTCTTTTATCAGAAGAGCTTGGTACATGTCTTCTGCAATACCTTTCATTAGGTGCGTGATTTTGTCGGCTTCAGTCATATTCGGGTTGACTACGTTGCATAGGGCCAAAACATCCTGTATGTAAGATTGCGTCGGCTCCCCATGTCGTTGGGCCCGGTTCTTCAGTTGTTCTTCCGCCGAGCGGATTTGTCGCTGGTGGTCCCCAAACGTTTTCTTAAGTTCCGTCTGGAACATTTCCCAGTTATTCAGTTTTTCTTCGTTGTTCTCGAACCACTGCTGGGCGGTTCCGTCCAGATAGAAATAAACATTTGCCAAGCACATGGTATGATCCCACCTGTTGTACTTGGCGACTCGGTCGAACCCTTTTAGCCATTTGTTAGGATCCTGTCCAGCGTCTCCAGAGAACACCGATGGGTGTCGAATGTGCAGCTGGCTTGCCGCCATGGGTTTCCTAATGACGCGGACTTTCGGAAGGACGTACTGAGTATATCCTTTGTAGTCCGGTTCCAGTCCGTGTAGGCGGCGACTTTTACGTTGCCTAATCGGAGCCACGACGATGCAGCTGTTGCACAGGGTACCCGGCGTCTCCACCAAACTATGTCGCGTTGGAACCGGGACAGGTGTGAATTCGAAGGTTACTTGTCAATGAACACAGCACTTAAACTGAGAACAGGTTTATTGAGAACTCAAACATACACGCAGCACTGACTGCCTCTTGGGCAGAATGCTCTTCTATTTATACACAGATAGAACGTACTAGAGATTACAAGAGTAGTTAACAAATGAAATGTGTAGAAGTTACAAGTGACCTTAGGAAACATGTAGAATCTTCTGGAAATAATAAACAGAATTAAATAATTTTTGTCAGTGGGCGGGATTGAACCGGCGACCTTCGGTACCGCAATTCGTGACGCTACCCGCTGCGCCATGCTGGCAGACGGTACACTGGCGTTCATGCGGCAATATCGCCAATCGTGTAGTCAAATATTGACGATTTAAGTTTTCGATGATATTCATACATGTGGCCCGCTCTCTTAAACCAATGGTTTGGGTAAGGACTGGTTGTTCAATGACTAAACTGTAGAACCGTGTTCAAAATAACACAAAGTTCAGATCAGTTTACATGTTTTGTGTTCAGAGTAGAAGGTGAAAAATTAGCAAACAACAAACACACTTCACGAAAATTCTTAGCAGGCAACGTTTCCAGCTTTTCTACAGTGCGAACACCGACCTTAAATAGTATTTGTTGCGTTCGGGTGTGCTCAGAGAATTTTAAAATTCTACAGCCTAACTGCTGGTGTCTTCTGATCATCCGCGATGTTTACAGAAGTTTATTCTACAACTAGTGCTCTTTCTGATGGTAGCTGTTGGTTTTATTTTGGCACTGGAATGAATCAAATACAAAAAATTCACCGCCAGCAAAAAAGAAAAAAGTGCCATACATGAACATGGGTAAAGCTCTGTCTAATCAGCATTATTGTAACAGTTTTTAATCTACGCCTCCAGTAGCGTGGTGTAGGACTTTCGTAGTAATTAAATCGGAGTAATACGATGTGGTTTGTACGAAGAATTAGACTTTTTTTATGTGCATTTTTGGTTAACTTTTAACTACGAAACGTAGCTTACCTTTCGTCAGTCAATAAATGATATCGAGTGGATACTATGGAACTCTTATATTAACGGATACCTTCTTTATAATTTTTGCAGCTTTCCGGGTTGGCACACATTACGTTACTGCTAAGGGAACATCCATTAATTACGTGAGGTGAAATAGGGGGGGGGGGTCCGGGGAAATCTCACCAGGGGGGAGGGGGGTCTACGGAAATCTCACGTGAGATTTTGCGAAAAATTTGGAGACAGTAGAGCCAAAAAAAAGGTATACAATTTGCGCCAAAGTCGATTTTAGGAGGGTATTTCGTCAAAAAAAGTTAGAGTGTGACCTAAAAAAGAAATGGTCTACAAAAATTTCCAGGGCGATTTCTAGGGGGGGTTCTCACGGACCAGATCTCACCAGAGGGGGGGGGGGGGGTCCGGCCAGATCTCACGAAATCTCACCAGGGGGGAGGGGGGTGTCCAGAAATCCGGAAAAACACCTCACGTAATTTGTGGATGCCCCCTAAGACCATACGATATACAGTGTACAAAATCTCATGAAGAATCTTCTTGTAGTTCTTGCGTGAATCGTGCTTATCCAAAGAGATAAATAAAAATGGTCTATTTCTTCTCCGTAGCTTTTAGAAGTGCTCATGTCTCCTTTCTCAAAAATATCTTCTGTGAAGAGACGTTTTCAACGTTTACATATTAACATAAATCGGCTAATTTTTGTCCTTTGCTTTTTAGCAAGGTGCGGCCGCTGTTTAGAGTGTATTCTCCAGGGCGGCAAGTGTATGGACGGAACTGCCTAGGATTAACGTTAAACAGCAGTGCGCGGCGAGGCCCAGACGAGGTTGCCTGTAAATAGCCCGGCGGGGGAGGCGGCCAACCAGGCCTGGGCCGGGTCAGCTCCTCGCTCTACGCTCCCTATCTCGCCTAGCCATAGTTTCATTGCAGGTGAATGTCTGCATGATTAATTCGGAAGGCTGTGGCCGAATTACTTCCCGTTCCTTGCCTCCAGTCCTTTCCCGTTGACGTCGACGAGGCGGAAAGTCATAAGCAAAAAAGGTCTATTCTGCGACCAGGCAGAATACGGTTTATCACAGACTGAAATGTTTAAGTCTTGCTTAAAATGTGAGAAGATAGCTACGTATATGACATTACTAACAAAGGCTGCATTATTATTATTGACTTTTAGAGCATTGTTTAACTACTAGGATAGTATATTTATTTAAATTTATTTATATCTCATTATATTATTAAATAATTATTATATATCAACATCTACATTTATACTCTGCAATTCACAAAATTATGGGTGCCAGAGGGTGCTCAGCACCAAAGCTAATCTCTTTGCTGTGCATTCCAATCCCTAATGGTACGAGCGAAAAAAGAATTCATATAAGAATCAGTCCGGCACCTTATTTCTCTAATTTTATCTTTCCTGTCCTTCCGACTCAAACAGGTTGCTGTAAGAAGTATTTCACTACACTCAAAAGTGAAAGTGGGAGTACGCATGTTTACCAATAAGTTTAAACGAAACGTGTGTCGTCTATCCACCAGAGACTCCCAACCTAGTCTACTAATCAGTTCTGTGACACTTTCATATGGACTGTAGCAAGCGGTCACGAATCGAGCGGCTCTTCTCTGTACTTTCTCTATACTTTCGATCAACCCCTTACGAAACGGGTCCCAAATGGCACAACAATAATCCAAATATGGACGCACAAGAGATTTGTGCGCTATCTCCTTTGTTTGTTCATTACAATTTTTCAAGATTCGACCTGTGAATCGCAGCCTAGAATTTGCTCTACCTACTAACGAATTAATGTGTATGTCCCATTTCATGTTCCTTTGTACTGTTACTATATTATTTATTTATTTATATTTCGATCGTTTACGTAACTGTCGAAATATTTGTAACAAATAAATGTGTGATGTTCACTGCGTTTTTTTGTTAATATGAGGGTTGCGATAGAGGAATTGATAATTTCAATAGAAAATAAAAACAAGTGATGTAATTTGCTCCGTGCTGCATCTATTTCTAGAAACTAGGACGCAGTCGTTCGTTGATGTCGCCAAAACGATCAGTCGAGTTGAGTTTTATTGAGTTTTCCGTGAAGAGTAAATATGTGATTACAGGAACTCTGTGTGATGCAGGATGCTCAGATATAGAATAGGAGTCGAATTTACAGCTAAAAGAGAAAATGTTTCTTTCCCATAGGGAGATTAAGTGAATGAGTTTTCATATACCCCGTTGCAATGTTCTTATTTTGTCGTGAACGCTGTTGTCAGTAGTCTCTTATGAGCAGCAAGTCACAGATACAATTATAAGCTTTAATTTGTTTATTTAATTTTTGTTGTCATATTACTAGTTCGAAGATAAATTTATCTCTAGCTTTCAACAGCAATTATTAGTTACTGTTTTATTCATCTCGAATATACTATCATGCTATTATTAAATATCTTAAGTTATTTACGATTCCTTCTTTTTGCAGGTACGATCAGAGATAAGTGTGGTCATGATACCTTCCAGTTCATGTGAGTAGCTAATCAAACAGTCAGTTTTTCATCACGATTATAATGTATAACATTTAAAAGTTTCCTTCGGCCCCTATGATTTTTGAAGTAATAACTCTTTGCTTAGCGTAGTACGAATTATATCATTATTACTTAAAACAGAGGTTTTCAAACTATGGTACGTGTGTCGCTGGTGGTAGGCAAGCAGATATATTAAGAACTGGGTTTAATTTCTGAGAAACAAATCAGTTCTACGAGATTTCTAATTTATCGGAGGTACCCGACTAGTCCGTTATAAAATGAGAAAAAGAAGTTTGATAACCCCTAGTTTCAAGTGTGACGAAAAGCTGTAATGTTGTCTTGTTTTAGCGTATAAAGCCGCGTTGAGATCTGAATCGCATACTAGTAGCTAGTGCATTTTAAAACTTATAAAAGCCCTGATACTTAACTGTGGATTTCCCTGAGTACCTGTTCCTCTGCAGCACCAAACTTCCGAAAAGAGTTGCAGAAGTGGCAGGCGCTGGCACGGCCAACACGCAAATTATCTCGACAACACTAAACGATTGTAAATCGGTTCCGTACCTTAGCCGGTAGCATCTTTGCTCAAAGTTTTGAACCTACGCTTTGTGCACCGTAAAAGCAAATAGTTAAGCTTCTTTAAGAAACACTCCTATCTACCTAATTTTCTTATTAAAATATAGATGTTCCTTTGGACAATATTATGCCCATGTATGAAGAAAGCTCGTCTATTGATTGTTGATCATACTGACCCCCAGTAATCAATTTTTACTTATGGCTTAATGGCTCGTTGACGTAGAGGTCATTAGAGACGGGATGGGACTGGGGACAAGGAACGGGAAGGAATTCGGCCATGGCATTTTTTATAGGAAACATCCCGTCATTCGCCTGGAATGATTTGGGGAAACCATGGAAAACCCAAATCTGGATGCACGGACGGGGATTCGAACCGCCGGCCTCCCAGTAATCAACACTCGACTGCACTGAGACAATGCCTGCTGGCTGAGTGGAAACAACCGGGACCTCGCATTCGGGAGGATGCGGGTTCAAATCCCCACACGACAACCGATATTTCGATTTCTACGTTTTAACGAAAGCCCTCCAGGTGAATGCGGCATGATATCTTTGAAAGACGATGGTCGAATTTCTTCCCGGTCCTTGCCCCCATCCCCTGCCGCCTCTAATGACGTAATGGAGGTTTGTATCGAGCCCAAGGCAGAACATCACAAAGTATTTACTGGAGATCCCCACCTAGTTGCACACAGCTTGTGAAGAGTATTGCTGCGATTGCTCAAATTGTGATGGAAGTTTCTTTAACAAAGTGTTCAGTCCAAAGTCAGTGCAAGATGTGTCAAAGTATAATTCTCATGCCACAAAATCTTCTCGGGTGTCCCGCCGGATGGTGGTATAAAAACACGACGTTTCGACAGCTGACTTTGCTGTCTTCATTAGGTATCTGGCAGTTGTTCTCAGCTGACTGTCTCTGCCTAGTCGAGGCAGAGACAGTCAGCTGAGAATAACTAAAAGATACCTGATGAAGACAGCAGAGTCAGCTGTCGAAACGTCGTGTTTTTACACCACCATCCGGCGGGATACCCGAGAAGATTTTGTTGCATCGATACGCCGGGAAAGTCTCCACTCATATAATTCTCATGTATAGCTCTGCTTCAGAAACTTACGTTTAGTTTCGCGTTAACAACACACCGGACCAACGTTCCCCATCTCCCAGCTTAATATGGTGTTAACAGAGAAAAGTATCATTATCTGAACGACGATATGTTCACCGCTATTCACGAAACCCGTATTTCTAGTGAAAAACAATTTCGAAGCAAACGTTGCTGCTGGAGTAATTTATGACGAGGTGTTCGGAGTGGTCTTATACATTAGTAACAACATGAATGCCTCAACTAGTTCTCAGTGTATACGAATATGAATACGTAAATGGATTACTTCCGACAGCATATATGTTTGTTTACGTAAAATGACATCTGTCCGAGGTCGTATTCGAACCGGCGACCCTCTTCAACGTGAGGGCAAGCGTGCGACCAGACCCTTCAGCACCCAGGACCGTCTGGTTAAGTGTGCAGTGTCTGATATTAGGCAAGGCAGTAATAGACTGTATACAAATACACGTGTAGACTGCAAAATATCGGAGTACTGCCGTATCTTGTTTCACTATAAAAATGATTAATTTGTTAAATAGAACCGAGCACAGTGAAGAGTGATAACGCTAGGACCTCCCATTCTGGAGGACGCAGGTTTGAATCCCGGTCCGGCAACCCAAATTCCCGTTTCTCATGATATCCCCACAATCACTATATGGGAATGCCGGGATTGTTACTTCAAAATGTCATGGCCGAATTCTTTCTGTTACCGCTGAAACCCCGCCTCTAATTACCAGAACGTCGACACAGTTAAAGCACTAAGATAAGATTGATTAGGAGAAAATCGACATTTTAAAGCGGACATTGCCATAGAACTGCGACGCAAACTATTGTAGTGCCAACAGAATATCAGTTAGCTGTTATGGCAATCATAGTTACATATCTACATATATACTCTGCAATTCACAAATTGTGGGTGGCAGAGGGTGCTCAGCACCACAGCTAATCTCTTTGTTGTGCATTCCAGTCCCCTAATGGTACGAGGGAAAAAAGAACTCTTATAAGAATCAGTGCGGCACCTTATTTCTCTAATCTTATCTTTCCTGTCCTTCCGACTCAAATAGGTTGTGGAAGAAGTATTTCACTACACTCGAAAGTGAAAGTGGTAGTACGCATGTTTACCAATAAGTTTAGACGAAACGTTTGTCGTCTATCTACCAGAGACTCCCAACCTAGTCTACTAATCAGTTTCTGTAACGCTTTCATAAAGACTGTAGCAAGCGGTCACGAATCGAGCGCTCTTCTCTATACTTTCTATCAACCCCTTACGAAACGGGTCCCCAAATGGACACAACAATAATCCACAAGGTGGACGCACAAGAGATTTGTACGCTATCTCCTTTGTTTTTTCATTACAATTTTTCAAGATTCGACACACTTAAAGCACTAAGATAAGATTGATTAGGAGGAATCGACATTTTAAAGCGGACATTTCCATAGAACTGCTACACAAACTATTGTAGTTCCAACAGTATATCAATTACCTGCCTATGGGAATCATAGTTGCCGTCTCAATTATTGTGAATGGCCGCGCGAACTACGCACTTTATAGCCCGTTGCCTTTGTCTGTTCGGAATGTTTACTGCTTAGCGGAGCAGTAAATTGAGCAGGTGATCGTACTAGTCGCTAAACGAAAATGAGATCTCTATGAATTCCCTAACTGTCGTCTTAAAGGAGGTTTACACCCGTTACACATATTTCGTTTTCGAGTCTCCTGTAGCGGCTCGCACGAGTGACGGAGCGCGGGGGCAGTGGTTATTTCGTTTGGCAGCGCCTTCCAATGGATTCACGCGTCCGTGCATCACGTCCACGAGGCAAGCCGGCTGACTGCATCCTAGTTCCAACTGTGCTGCCACTAAACGAAGAACTGGCCGTGTCTGGAGATTCACATCAGTCCATAAAAACATTCTTTTACAACAACAGTATGTCGATTGGCTAAATTTAGAAATGATTCCACTGACAGTATTTATATATCGCATATGGAGAGACAGGTGTCATTTGTGACACGGGTTATGATCTTTTTCGCGAGGACGTGGATCGAAGTTTAATGAAAAGTTCATCGAACCTGTTCGAGTTCGGACAGTCAAGTCCTGAATCTTTTATCACGTTCTGCTTCGCCACAGTTCAACACAATTATCGCCAAACATCCTCCATTGTGGATTACGAGCAGTGGCGCCCTTAGCAAATTTTTCAGGTGGTGCGAGATCTCATTGTGGCGCCCCAAATCTGCAATCGCTTATTCATGATTAAGGTGTTCCTATAGACAGATTGAAGGTAACATACATTTTTTTTTTACATCCTACTGATATTATAAACGTAAAAAGTTTGTTTGCTTGGATGTTTTTACTGTTTCACGTTGAAACGGCTGAATGCTTAAGACAAATTTGGTATAATGTTATTGGCTATGTACTTTTATTCCGATCGAAAAGTAATTCCCGTGGGATTCAATACGAATACATGTATGAATGGTTTATGAATTCCACATGAGCAAAGCCGCAGGCAAAAGATAGTCTTTATATATTAATAATAATTCAGATTTCAGAAAATATTATAGGATAGCAGTGGTTTGAATGGGAAACAGCAGCAAATATGGAACACACATGTATCAATAGGTTATTTACTATGCGTATACAGTATATCACATATATATAAAATTCACATAATTTAATATTTTTTTTTTCAACAAACAAATGAGGAAATAAATTCATAACTAAAAAACCAAGATTATCATCTTTATCGCTTTGTCCATTGGCAATATTACTTTCTATAGATAAAATTGTAATATATGACAGTATATCTAGAGTCTGCGTTTACCGTAAATAAGTTTTAGTTTAGAGACAGTTACAAGTATGGTTAGCAAAATTCGAAGTGCTGTCCACACAGTCGGAAATATATTCTGCCAAACATTTTGTTTCATTAGTTGAACTTTCATCATTGCTGATTTAAGCCCCATCAACAACAGTTTCAGTTAAAAAGTTTTCTAACCAATTCAAACCAGATATGCCACATTTTCTCCATCAGTTAAACTTATTTCCAAATCTGCACAGGATGATTCCAATTCGTCTTTTCATTTTTTTTTTTTATTTTTTTTGATAATACATATCATTAAATTTGGATAATTGTGTAAACTGAATGACCAACCCATTCTTCGATGATATCCTAAAACACGTTGATTGTAACAAATCTTCTGGATCGATTGCTATCTAATCTGCGGCCTAGTAATAAAAAAAATCTCTGCTGCTTTCTTTGGTATCTGACTGGCTTAATAATAGGATATACAGTCTGAAAAGAAATTTTTATAGCAGTTATCAAGCAGACGAATAACCAGGGTACTTTTTTCTCGACTTCCGAGCTGTTTTTCCCAGCAATTGTGAAGCGTTTGAAAAATCCTCTTTCAGTCTACATAAACTTACTTACAATATTTACTTGAAACAACTGAAACTATTTGTTTTCAGAATGTGACACCAACTGATGATAAAGTGATAGCGAACTCCAGCAGGACTAGAAACTCTATTCTCCAAACGAGATTCGCAAATTCTTTGGCGATAGTGCTTGGATACCACTTCCAATCGCTTAGGTGATTGAGATAATAGAACTAATATTCTTCTTGTGACAACGATTCAGATGACTTCGCAACTTTTCAAGTAATTTTGGAGCCTTCTCAGATTCGCCTTTTGTTCAGGTAGCAGATGTCTGTAAAAAGTTAATAATTACAATATCAACGGTATTGCAATCACCGAAGGTCTAACACGGTAGAAATAGATAAGTAGGTTGAATCTAGCCCCATGCACATGTTCCTGCATGCGAATTTAACTCTAAGACGACAGCCGAAGAGGCAGGAAACAGGTGTGAGACGAGTTGTGATTTTTTTTGATTCGCGTAAATAGAGCTGACTCGAGTCGCCACTCGAGTTGTGACTAGATTCAATGAGGACATACGACTACGTATAAGCTGTAGCTCTTACGTGTATAAACTCTTCTGGATAATTAGTGTGCTAAAATCATATGTGAACATTTTTTTTTATTTAGCACACATTTTACAGCCTAGTATCTAGAAACTAAAATAGGCCTTAATTACACAAACAGTTTTACATTTGATATTTCAAAGATAATTTCACAATGAATAATTTCAATTTTTGTTATGTAGGCTTTGGCAATATCTGTACAGTCTTTTCTTGTTGGCACAATACATACGATTGTTCCGCTGTTAACATATATTATAACTTTCTAAACTTGCTGCATTTTGTCATAATTGATTTATTATAGTTTTCTAGTTTTGTATGGTGTCTGCAGTTTCCTTCCACTTTATGGTTAGAATTTTTAATACTTCACTATGTCACTTCGTACGTCTACCACACTACTATTACTAAACTATTACTACTATCTACTACTCTACCATCTAAGAAAGCATTTCCAGCATGGTATCGTGTGGTAATCCGAATTCCAAATCTCCCGGAATAGCGCACGTTCTCAGTCTCTCTGGCAGCCAAAGTGACCGAGAAAGGCCGCCCATCGGGAGACTGGCCACCTCCAACAACTGGGTTGTGAGAACTAATTTTCAATGATATATATGTAATTGCAGA